>JARSSU010038041.1:0-59673 GCA_029619165.1 Eurosta solidaginis | reverse complement strand
GCTAAGAGCCTGAGTGAGGGTTCTGTTGATCTGTAAATATTTTTACTTTTGCTGAGCCGTAAAGATAGTTCCTGAATTGTTTAGGGCCCATATTATAGCTAAAAACTCTTTCTCGTTTGTAGCATAGGCTTCTTCTGTTTTGTTGAGAGTTTTGAAATGAATGCGATGGGTTTTTTATCCTGAGAAAGGACTGCACCAAGCGCATAATTAGAGGCATCGGTTGTAAATGGAAATCTTTGCTGAAGTCAGGTATGCAAGTATGACATCGTCAGACATAAGAGATTTTTTATTTTATTGAAAGCATCTTTCCTTCTTCATTAGTTCGATATTTATTTAGCTGATTTGTTTTTGGATATACGCCCTTCTTCCCCTCTTAAGAGTATCGTTAGGGGTTTAGCAACATGGCGTAATCTTAATGAGCGGCGGTAGTAGCCGGAAAGGCCTAAGATGAGCGAAGTTGCTTAATGGTTTTTGGTAAAGGTATTTTTGATATTGCTTCAACCTTGCGGGGTTTTTTGTAATTCCTCTTGAGAAATAATGAATCCTAGGAACTCTACAGAGTCCTTGAAAAATGGGATTTATCGAGTTGTATCTTCATGTTAGAGTCTTCTAGAGTTTTAAAAATTTGCTGTAAGTGGAGAGCGTGCTCTTCTTCAGAGTTGCTGAAGACGACTATGTCATCGATATAGACGTAGCATAGTTTGCCGATGTGATGACGAAGAATGTCATCTAGGTTCGCTGAATATGACGGGGCATTTTTTGAGTCCGAATGGCAATCTCGTGAACTCGTACTTGCCATTATTGATTGAGAAAGCCGTTTCTCAATATCGGATTCTTGAGCGGGATTTGATGATCCGCTTTTTAGGTCTAACACGGAAAAAAATATTTTTCCGAGCTGAGACAATACTTCATTTATCTGAGGTATTGGGTAGCGGTCTGCTACAGTATCGCGTTAAGCTTGCGATAGTCGATAACGACTCGATACTGCTTGTTGCCTTGGGAGTCGGCTTTTTCGCTACCACCCAAACGGGTGAGTTGTAAGGTGACCTTGATGGTCGAATAATGCCGTCGTCTAGCATTTTGTTATTTGGGATTCAACTTCGCTTTTAGCGACATGGGGTAGGGATAGTATCGTGTATAACGGAGTATCTTTATTGGTTCTGATTTCGCTACGACTTAGTGGTGTATGTAAGTTATCGTTGGGTTCCGCGAAGAGACTAGACAATTTTTCTACTAGATTATTGATTTACTTTTCTGACTTGGTGACATGTTGTCTTCCTAAGGTCAATTTGTTAATTGATCCGAAGCTAACTGTTTTATCCTAATTCTTGTGTTTCCTTTTATTTCCATAAAATTCATCCTTGACGTGGATCACAGCTTCGAGTTCCTTGAGGCTGTCGTTTCCAAGTATACCATGGAAGGATTTTAATGTGGGAGAAGGTAAACTTCAATTTGTTATCGGCGTAAAGATTGAGATAGGTGTGTTCTTTGATTTCGATGTCTCCGCTATTGATTTTGCAAAAAAAATTATGTCGTTTTCTGATTGGATTGGGAACATGGAGGGCTGTATATATAGTTTTTGTAGATCCTGTATCTATAAAATTTTACAGTTTCTCCACTCTTCAGTTTGCACTGGAGTAAGTGCAGCGAAGAGTGGTTCATCCTAAAAAATGTAGGTCTGTTGTGTCTAGGTAATTGTCCTTGTGTTGTTCGTCGCAGTTGTCAGGAGTGGTATAAGTTTCGTCGTTGTAATAATTTGTATTTGTCTGGTCGTCATTTGTCATGGTAGGGGAATATTCCTCAGGTTGGTCGGCATCTATATGGAAGTTCCTTGGATTTTGTTTGGGGGAACTGGTGCTGGAGGGTTTCCGATAGGGGGTCTTTTGTTAGTTGGGTCATTAGGACGCGGCCTATTCATATAATTTATGTTGCGCGTTCTTAGCGACTGGTCTATATCCATGGTTCTGGACGGGGCTGAGGCTTCTGAAAGGGCTCGGTGGTGGATAGTTTGGTTGCTGACCATAATGATTAGCTGGTTGTGACGTTGGCCTTGACCACTTACCTGTGGTGGTTGGTATGGGTTGGTTGCGTACAACCTGGGTTGGGGCATGTATGCCAATTCTGGGTTAGAATTCATTATTTAGCCTTCTAGGAGGCAAAGGTGGTCGAAATTCCTGCGGCTTTCTACCTTGGCCATTATTGCTTAGAGCATAATGTGACCTGAAATTCTGATTTCTAGTTTAAGGCCAGGTGGAGTGCCTGAGGGAGGTCCGCCGGTTCTCTCATCCCTAGGAGTCTGGGGAGATCTCCTTTGAGGCCACGGACAAAAAGTGTCTAGGGCTTTAATCCCTTAAGTGCGGGTTAGTAGTGCATGGCTTCTGTGCCGACTTCCATGCAGCCTAGTTTATTTAATATAAGGACAAATGAGAGTATACCCGTTGGTAAAACTCTTGGATCGTAGGTTACCCTGTACGAGTGAAGTCATTTGGTACTCGAGGTACCAAGGTCGCGCTTGTCCGCGTAATGTAGTGTCAGGCATTTTGATATGGCCTGCCAGTCTAATGGAGTGTTGTACGACTCCAGGGCGACATCGGCGTTGCCCACAATTTTATTTCGTATGACATTAAGTATGCCATAGTATTTGGGAGTTCCTCTTGAGGCTCGTATATTTGGAGGATTCTGTCCACACTTTTCCTCCAAGATGTGAATTCTCCTGGGTTTCCAGAGAATTCCGAAGAACATCTTACGACATCCGGAATTTGTCAAGTTCGGAAACATTACCGTTAAATTGTATCGATTGTAATGTCCGTAAAGTTCGAAAAATTCGCGTTAGGATTTACGGCGGCTTGAACTAGGTTCCGCCCCTCGGTTTTCAGGATGTTGGTGACAAGTCCTGAGACAATATTTGTAAGTTCTCCATTGAAACGCATTGGGGTTACGAGGAGCTTGCTGACCAGAAGGTGCAGCTGGAGCTTGGGGTGCGGTTCCAGATTGGTGACGAACGAAGTTTGTTTGGATTATTTCAACTGTTAAATTTATTTGATATAATTAATTTCTTTTATTAATAGTGAAATTCAATGAACCGAACCAATTGAAATCTAAAGTATAAAACCTTCTTTAAGTTTTTCACAAGAAGTGATAACTTTAGTTATTTAAAATTTTGGTAATTGGTTCACTTTTATCATAAATTTTCTCGGTGTTGTCACTAATTATTCACAAAGGGTTAATTCTACACTCTTTTTATTTTACTTTTTATAAATCTAGCTCTCAATAGAGGCTTGTTACTATTCCTAAAATTTTAGTTCTAAGGCGAATACTTTTTTCGCAGATTTTGCTTTGTAATTTTTCGTTTATCCAATAAAATTTCTCAAATTAATTTTTCATTTTACTTTTACACTCAAAATAAGATTTTTTTCAACTTCACTTTTCAAACGATTTCCTTAGTAATCTACTATTCATTTACTTAAAAAATTTTTATTTCACAAATTTTTTTCACTTACTTATTTCTAAACTTAACTTACATTGCTAGCTTCTCTCATTTTTTTGGGGAAGGTCCTTCGCGTACCGGCTGACGACTGGGCGTCTCCTTTTTGTCCTTGGTCGGTCTACTGGGCGGCCGATATACGCTGCTCTATCCTCTGGCCTCGGTTGCTGCTTTCGTTGCTTTTTCGTTTTTCCTTTTCTTAACGTATTCCACTCGATCTTGCACGCTTTCTATTCGCGCGATTTTACACGGTTTTGTTAGTGTTTTTCGGACGGACATCTTAGGATTAATCACTACTTTTACAACCCGCGAACAACCGTAGGCCCCACGTTGGGCGCCAGTTAAGGATTCTTTTATTGAGAAATCCAAAAAAATATATTTTAGGGTCTTTACGACCTTTATTGAGTCACTTCAAAAGTAGAACTAACTTTACAAAAATTATTAACTTATAACTAAGCTTAATTAATTGGTCGACTCCGCTGGCGTTGCTGCTGCGTATTGCTATTCCGCGAATTAGCCAACTTTAGTTGCGCATGTTGGGCTTCCTGTTTAAATGGATTGGAGCTTTAATTTGCTGACGTCGCGTCTGGCAATTTTGTGGGAAAGTATTGAACTTCCGCTCTAAATAAATTCAAGCTAATTTTGCTGACATTGCTTCTTGAGCTTTTATGTGAAATATTGTGCAACGAGAGTTGCATATCCGCTTTACCTGTATTTATTATTGCTTATTAATCATTTATTGTTGTAGCAATTGTTAACATATGCCATGTTAACATATATGAACTTAACATTAGTATAATTATACATTTTCATAGCCACATATACATACATATGATCCAATTTATGCATGTATTCTTCCCTTAATATTGCACAGTTGTATTCGCCTGTCTAACGGGCCGTATAAGTTCTCATCATTAAACCCAAAGTGGCACGCGCCCTTTGGGCTCTTGACTGTGTGGGTGTGTATGTTATCATCACTTAACTTCCACTGTTTGTTTTCTTTATACTGATTCAGATTTTTATGGGTTCGTCATTTTTATTTCTGCTACCTGGTAAATTGAGTGTTTTGTGCGTTATGAGCTGTGAACGTAGAAATTTCCATTCAATGCCATCCCTAGGGTAATACCGTGTATGGGAATATACATACATATATTTATGGTATCTTTTGGGAATGCCTATGAATGGAATTTAATTTTGCATGTGTGTGAAATTGGTCATTCACTGTTGCATAGATGTCTTAACGAAATAGTATTTATTATCGGGTAAAGGAAAATTAATAGATACAACAGCTATTTGTCAGAGAGATATTGACGATGATATTACCCCTACAGGAGAAATGGCAGATAGTCACGCAATGCCACGGTTTAGCGCGAAGGTTTAATTTATACCTTTGAACTGATCCTATTTGGATGCATAGGGCCGGTAGTGGCCATACTTTTACCAATACCGATTAAGTCTGCTTATAGGTTTTAAGATTATTCAAAAATAGCTATCTCAGAATAACCTACTATTGAACCAGTTAGGAATGCGTTCTAAAATACCGCAAAAAAGGGATGATTACCATTTCGTATGACATCATAATTTGAAAGTGATAGTTGGAAGCAATGCGAGGGAATAGAATTACTACTATTTTATTATTATTTGGCCTCGATGCACTGCGACCTTATTTAGATCTATTGTGCTTGAATTTTAAGCCTGTTATTGTATGTAGAGGAGCTTAATGTATTTAGGTATCTCCTCAGGCTTTTTACTCCATATCACGAAGGGATTATGAATCTCACCACCTCTGCCTTGCCAAAGCGACGCATGTCCTCTATCGTACCCAGTGAAAGTCCAGAGGTTCTCTCTGATTAGATTAATGAGTTTGACTGAGTATTGGGAGTATTGTTGGAGTTGTTGGGAGTATTAACAGTTTGGCCTGCCTTGCTGTCTGACATTATGAGGATACTATCCCATTGGCCACCAAACTAGGGTAGAATTGGTGACTATTGTCTTCACTACAGTATTAAATGTCCAATAAGCCATTTAAGGAGATAGCTCCCATGTTTTGCCATAGAATGGAGTACAGGAATAAGAACTAATACTGTTTTTAATACTCTGGGCTGGTTCGAAACTGATCAAATTTCTATGCTGCAAATTTTACTTCCACTCAGCATTTAGATGATTAAATTTTGAATTTCCCTACATATATATACAATTTGATTACTCTTTCTGACTAAATAATGAGTTATCATACAATTGAACAAAATAAATAATCAAATATGAATACTTTTGATGATCAAAAACTAAAGGCATTTTTCGATCACTTTTTGGAATAATTTTTTAAAACATTTGATGATTAAATTTTAATATTTCATAAAACCAACAAAAAGAATAATCAAATATGCTGGCCTTTGATGATCAAAAACTGAATATAGTTTTTTCAATCAAATTTTGGAATCATATTTGAATTAAATGTATTTACTTTAGGTGATCAAAAATTTATACTCATTTTTAATTCAGCTTCCTGAATCTTTTCTGACTATATTTGTTGACTGAATAATGAATTTTATACTTGTTAAAATTTTACTTTTCATTAAAAATCTTATTTTTTTCACATACACACATTTTTTCAATCATGAAGTTCAGAAAAAATATGTAAAAAATATATAGAAATTTTTTTATTAAGATATTCTTCAAGACAATATAATGAAAATGCTGTTCGGCCGAAGATTTCCCCAACCATTTCTTCAACTCCGGCTTCCCACAAAATATATAATAGTTGTACAATACAAAGGTTGTGAGCTATTTGAACCCCAGGTAAGTGAAACTCTCTTGACATACGTATGTAACTGGATATGTATCCAACATCCCGTACCGTATCTTATTTTAAGATATAGAAGATCACAGCTGATGTTGGATGTTGTAGCCGCAGGTTTATACCGGTCAAGTTTGTTTGCGAGTGACCTGTGCTTCAAATAGATCACTTCCGCATGCTTTCTTCCCCTGATGAAATAAGATTGCTATGCAGTATCTTATTTTGAATGAGATATGAAAAATAAATGCATCATAATCGTATTCAAAAATGATTCAAAAATCTCAACCAAAACGATTAAAATATGTTCACGAATATGATCAGAAAATCACTGTGAAAAGCGGTCAAATATTACTCTAAAACAACTAAAGTTCAATTTTACAATGATCTCAAATATGAATAAAAAGCGTTTCGAAATAGGAATCATAAATGATAATTCAAGAATAATCACATTTAAGGTACATTTTTCTACCGACGATACATTAATTTTCGACAGAAAATGTTTTAAATTTGAATGTTTTTAATCATCTTGGGGTATGATATTTAAATATTTTTGATCAATATTTTCAAAAAATGCTGGCTGGGTAAAAAAAATGAAAAATTAAGTTTGTTTGCTTTAGATGATTAACAGCTGATCATAATTTTATAATCAACTTTGGGCATCTTTTCTAACACATTTTTTGGTTAAATAATGAAATTTGCAACTGTTTAAATTATACTTTACAATGAAAATTTTATTTTGCTTCCTATATATACATATATATATATATATATATATATATTACAGCGGGTTAAATTTTTTTTCCATCAGGAGTATAGCGAAAACGTAATTTTTTTATACTATAGAGAAAAAATACTTGATCCAACTAAACTCAGAGTTTACAAAAAATATAAAAGATTATACTGACGTGATTGATCTGAAGGACGATAATTTACTATCTGAACCGGCATTCACAAGAAATATTCCATACGACCACTTAGTAAGATTCTTAGATTATGATGAGCTAACACTAGATTATCCTAATATTCCAATGCATTTACAAGGAACAGAAAGATGTGTACAGTTGTTAACATCTGTTTCCAAACCTGTTATAGAAAAACAAGTAAGGAAAGCTAAGTTCGGGTGTAACCGAACATTACATACTCAGCTGAGAGCTTTGGAGAAAAAATAAGGGAAAATCACCATTTAGCAAAATGAACCTGGGGTAACCCTGGAATGTGTTTGTATGACATGTGTATCAAATGAAAGGTGTTAATGATTATTTAAAACGTAGTGGGCCTTAGTTCTATAGGTGGACGCCTTTTCGAGATATCGCAATAAGGGTGGACCAGGGGTGACTCTAGAATGTGTTTGTACGATATGGGTATCAAATTGAAAGTATTAATGAGTGGTTTAAAAGGGAGCAGCCCTTAGTTGTATATGTGAAGGCGTTTTCGAGATATCGGCCAAAATGTGGACCAGGGTGACCCAGAACATCTTCTGTCGGGTACCGCTAATTTATTTATATATGTCATACCACGAACAGTATTCCTGCCAAGATTCCAAGGGTTTTTGATTTCGCCCTGCAGAACTTTTTCATTTTCTTCTACTTAATATGGTAGGTGTCACACCCATTTTACAAAGTTTTTTCTAAAGTTATATTTTGCGTCAAAAACCAATCCAATTAACATGTTTCATCTCTTTTTTCATATTTGGTACAGAATTATGGCATTTTTTTCATTTTTCGTAATTTTCGATATCGGAAAAGTGGGCGTGGTCATAGTCGGATTTCGGCCATATTTTATACCAAGATAAAGTGACTTCAGATAAGTACGTGAACTAAGTTTAGTTAAGATATATCGTTTTTTGCTCAAGTTATCGTGTTAACGGCCGATCGGAAGGACAGACGGTCGACTGTGTATAAAAACTGGGCGCGGCTGCAGCCGATTTCGCCCATTTCCACAGAAAACAGTTATCGTTATAGAATCTATGCCCTACAAATTTCACAAAGTTTGGTAAATTTTTGTTCGACGTTATGGCATTAAAAGTATTGTAGACGAATTAAATGAAAAAGGGCGGAGTTACGCCCATTTTGAAATTTTCTTTTATCTTTGTATTTTGTTGCACTATATCATTACTGGAGTCGAATGTTGACATAATTTACTTTTATACCGTAAAGATATTAAATTTTTTGTTAAAATTTGACTTAAAAAAATTGTTTTTTTAAAAGTGGGCGTGTTCGTCATCCGATTTCGCTAATTTTTATTTAGCACACATATAGTAATAGGAGTAACGTGCCTACCAAAATTCATCATGATATCTTCAACGACTGCCAAATTACAGCTTGCAAAACTTTTAAATTACCTTCTTTTAAAAGTGGGCGGTGCCACGCCCATTGTCCAAAATTTTTCATTTTCTATTTTGCGTCATAAGGTCAATGCACCTACCAAGTTTCATCGCTTTATACGTCTTTGGTAATGAATTATCGCACTTTTTCGGTTTTTCGAAATTTTCGATATCGAAAAAGTGGGCGTGGTTGTAGTCCGATTTCGTTCATTTTAAATAGCGATCTGAGACGAGCGCCCAGGAACCTACATACCAAATTTCATCAAGATACCTCAAAATTTACTCAAGTTATCGTGTGCACAGACGGACAGACGGATATGGCTAAATGAATTTCTTTTTTCACCCAGATCACTTTGATGTATAGAAGTCTATATCTATCTCGATTAGTTTATGCCGTTACGGATTACCGTTATGCGAACAAAGTTAATATACTCTGTGAGCTCTGCTCAGCCGAGTATAAAAACGTGAAGGTGTTATGGCTGTTACAGCAGAAAGTCGTGAAAAACAACCACGAATGGAGAGCAAGAAAGATTTTAAAAAATAATAACATAACATTACTTTTATTTTGAAAAATACGTTAAAATGGTAAAAAAATAGTTTTTTAAATAAATTACATTAAAATTATGAAAATTGTGTTTTTTGCTTATTACTTAAAAGAATAGGTTTTTTGAAAACTTTTTTTCTACTAAAACGAATTCGAAAAAACAAAAACTGTCTGTACGAAAGTTGGTGGAAATGTTCTGAACTTATTTCAGCTGTAACAATTTCCATAAGAAATTTGTTAAAACTGATAATCTAGTAGTTAAAAGTTCCTTTTAGGCTAATTTCTCATAATTTAAGCCTGATATCTCTACTAAAATTCAAAAACACAATAGATATTAATACAGATTATGAAATGTACGTAAAATACCTTTAAAGTAAGCTCAATATGATATTTTTCCTATAATTCTACCAGAAGCTATGAATATTTTTTTGCCAAACCCTACATTCATATGGCAAAATATCTATTTTGCAAAAGTGGGGGACTCGAAATCAGACCTAGAGCTATGGTGTCTTCAGCAATTTTTCTTGAATCATCTGTATATTACGTTTTTGCTATACTCCTGATGGAAAAAAAATCCATCCATACAATTTGACCCGCTCTAATATATATATCTACATATTAACCTGGGTCGATTTTCATGGACGAAAGTTAACCGATATCGCGCCATCGATTTTTAGATAGGATTTGGGCTCAGGAAAAAAAGTTCCACTACGCATACCGAAAAAAATAATTTTCGAGCCTGCGAAAAAAAAATGGCGAAAGGGCCAATTTTTTCGACCAAAACAGCCTAGGCTCTGGCGACCCCGAACTCCTCATGGATCAACGCTGTGGGAGTGCGGTATGGCCAAGAAAGTCGCATATGGTCATAACAAATTGTTCCCGAGATGGTCGGGCTTGGTACCGGAACGTACCAGATCTGCATCCGGCAAAGGACCATCAACATAGATAACAATCCCCAAGATCTTCGGGAGTGTCCTTATCGCTACAACTACAACAACAACAGTAACAACAACAAGCTGCGGTTACATATGAGTATGACTCTTTCTCAACACTATTCCACCAGTACGTAACTATCGAAAAAGTACCAAAAAGAAATTTATATATAGTTAGGGACTATTGAAAAGTTAAAGCAGCGGGGACAATTTCCACCGCCTAGAACATCGCCATGTTAAACTCGCCAGTTGAAAACATATAAAAGAGATAGATGGCGAACTATAAATGGTTCAGAATGCAGTAGAAATGCCCTTATTTTGAACTAGAGATTCTCCTTACGGGGAAGTTTCTGTGCCTTTTTATTTCAATTCGGGATATTATCTTTCTTGGTTATGAGACATTTTTGACTGGAAGTAGGAGGAACCGTAAAGTAACTATGCCTATCATTTACTTGTTAAATATTTTATTAAATTCAAGTAGTATTTCAGCACCTCAGTAATCTCTGTTGCTAATATATGTATGTAAATTTGAACACAAATTTAAAACAAACAACGCATAGCCCTCTTATTAAACACTAGCCTTTACCCGCGGCCCCGTCCGCAAGGAGAAAATAAAATATATGTGCTATTAGCCTGCTTATCAAGTTATCTGTTTAAAAATTATTTTTGTCTAATGTATTTTATTTTTGTAATTTAGTAAAAAAAAAGAACTAAATGAGAAGATAAGCTCAAAGGTACGCTTTCATGAATAGTACAATACAGTTTTCTCGAATTAAAAAAAATACATTTTGTTTTTAAATTAAATTAACTGACATGAGAGGGGTGAAAGAATTACTACTCATAGAACAAAGGAGTGAAACTACAATTAGCTAAAACCAAAGAGAATTTTTTAGACGAAAATAGTGTTGCTTTTTCGGGTATTTAGTTGGTCAAAATATTACAAAATGTGAATTTATAGTTATAACAGTTCGTTACACGATTCATTTAAAAATAGAACGAAAAAGCTCTGCTAGATTGAAGATAAAACATACCGAATTTTAATTACGAATAACTAGCAGCAAATCCCCGGCCATAAAAGCTAATAATTTAAAAGGCATGTGTGCTGAATTACCGGTTACGAAGAGACCTAAAATGATCCCGGAAGGGTCCCAAGATGATACTAAAATTTGCGGACAGATCACGAAAATCATCCAGAAATTAACCAGGAGGGGTCCCAAAATGATTCCGAAATAGTCCGAAAAAATCCTAAAATGACCTTGACAGGATCCCGAAAACCATCCAGAATTGATCTCTGAAGGATCCGCAAATGATTCCGAAATAGTCCGGAAAAAGTCCCGGAAAAAACTCTGACGGAATCCCGGACAGATCCCGAAAATCTTACAGAAATTATCCCGCAAGGGTCCCAAAATGATCCTGAAATAATCCAGAAAAAAGTCACGAAATAACTCCGACGGGATCCCGGACAGATCTCGAAAATGACTCATAAATCATCCCGGAGGGGTCCCAAAATGATCCTGACGGGATCCTGCAAGGATTCCGAAATCATCCAGAAATTATCCCTGAAGTATCTATCCTGAAATGATTCTGAAATACTCCCAAAAAAGTCCCGAAATGTTTTGACGGAACCCGATATAGCCCTGAAAAAGTTCCGAAAGTACGCTGACGGGGTTCCGTATGGATCCCGAAAAACATCCCGAAATAATGCCGGAAGGGTCTCCAAATGATCTCGAAATAGTCCCGAAAAGTCCCCATTTGACCCTGATTGGATCTTTTCGTGAATGAATCTGGAGGGATCCCCAAAAGATCCCGGAAAAGTCCAGAAATAACTACGACGGGATCCCGGACGAATCTCGAAAATCATTCAGAAATTATCCCGAATGGTCCCAAAATGATTCCAAAATAGTCCCGAAAAAGTCGCGAAATAACTCCGACGGTATCCCGGAAGATACCGAAAATCATGCAGAAATTATCTAGGAGGGGTCCCAAAATGATTCCGAAAAAGTCCCCGAAATTACACTGACGGGATCCCGGACGGATCCCGAAAACAATCCAGAATTGATCTCTGAAGGGTCGGAAAATGATTCCGAAATAGTCCCGAAAAGTCCCGAAATTAACCTGATGGGTTCCCGTACAGATCCCGAAATCCATCCAGAAATGATGCCGGAAGGGTCGCTAAACGATCCCGTATTAGTCCCGAAAAAGTCCTGAAATGCCCCGACGGCTTCCCAAACGGATCCCGAAAACCATCCAGAAGTGATACCGAAAGGCTCCCCAAATCCCCAAATGATCCCGTATTAGTCCCGAAAAAGTCAAGGAATGGACCCGACGGGATTCCTGACGGATCCCGAAAACCATCCAAAATTATGCCGGAAGGGACACCAAATGATCCCGAAAAAGTCACGAAATGACCTCGACGGGATCCCGGATGGATCCCGAAAACCATACAGAAATGATGTCGGAAAATACCCCTAATGATCCCGAGAAAAAGTACCGAAGTGACCCCGACGGGAACCCGAACGGATCGCGAAAACTATCCAGAAATGATGCCGGAAAGGTCCCCAAATGATCCCCTCATAGTCCCGAAATTACCCATGCTGGGATCCCGAAGGTATCCCGAAAACCATCCAGAAATGATCCGTAAGGGACCCCAAGTGAACCCGAAAAAGTCCCGAAATGACCCCGACGGGATCCCGGACGGATAGCGAAAACCATCCAGATAGGATGCCGGAAAGGTCCACAATTGATCCCCTAATAGTCCTGAAATGACCCTGACGGGATCCCGGACGGATCCCGAAAACCATTCAGAAATGATGCCGGAAGGGACCCCTAATGATCCCGAGAAAAAGTCCCGAAATAACTCCGACGGGATCCCGGACGAATTCCGAAAACCATCCAGAAATGATGCCGTAGGGGACCCCAAATGATCCCGAAAAAGTATCAAATGACCCCGACGAGGTCCCGGACGGATCCCGAAAACCATCCAGAAATGATGCCGGAAGGGACCCCAAATGATCTCGAAATAGTCCCGAAATGACCCTGTCGAGATCCCCGACGGATCCCGGAAACTATGCAGAAACGATGCCGGAAAGGTCTTCAAATGATCCCCTAATAGTCCCGAAATGATCCAGGGCGGATCCCGGAAACTATGCAGATATGATGCCGGAAAGGTCTTCAAATGATCCCCTAATAGTCCCGAAATGATCGCGGACTGATCCCGAAAACCATCCAGAAATGATGCCGAAAGGTTCCCCAAATAAACCCCTATTAGTAAAGAAAAAGTCCCAAAATGACCCCGACGGGATCCCGAACGGATCCCGAAAACTATACAGAAATGATCCCGGAAGGGTCCCAAAATGATCCCGAAATAGTCCCGAAAAAGTCCCGAAATTACCCCGGCGGGATTCCAGACCGATCCCGAAAACCATCCAGAAATGATCCCGGAAGTGTCTCCATATGACCCTTACGGGAGTACAAATAAGGTGAAGCTAATTATAAAACCATGTTAATAAGGCAGCAGGCGCATTGGAGCGAATGAAAAGTTACATAGAAACATACAGGTAAAGCTAATAAAAGCGTGCTAATAAAAAAAATTGGCGGCCACCGTGGTGTGATGGTAGCGTGCTCCGCCTATCACACCGTATGCCCTGGGTTCAACTCCCGGGCAAAGCAACATCAAAATTTTAGAAATAAGATTTTTCAATTAGAAGAAAATTTTTCTAAGCGGGGTCGCCCTTCGGCAGTGTCTGGCAAGCGCTCCGATTGTATTTCTGCCATGAAAAGCTCTCAGTGAAAACTCATCTGCCTTGCAGATGCCGTTCGGAGTCGGCATAAAACATGTAGGTCCCGTCCGGCCAATTTGTAGGGAAAAATCAAGAGGAGCACGACGCAAATTGGAAGAGAAGCTCGGCCTTAGATCTCTTCTGAGGTTATCGCGCCTTACATTTTTTTTTAATAAAAACAATTGAAGGAGGGCGGATGGCGGGAGGAGAAGAAGGGGACCACTGATCGTTTTTCCAAAATTGTTTAGATCTCGATCTGTATGTACCAGATACCAAAAACTATTGATTTAGGAGAAAATGTATATTGAGTTATAACAATTTATAGATTTTACACGAGAGGAGGAGAGAAGGGGGAGAGGGGGCGGAGGGTGTCACTGCTCATTTTGTAAGCCCTCGATTTATTTGACCCATTGAGTCTGTAATATTGGTGAAGGCCCGTATACGTAAAGTCATAATGTGTAAAAATAATTAAAAAGTAATTGTTCGAAGGGGTCGTCGGAACCCCACCCCCTTTCCATGTTCGAAAAAAATTTCGCTAGTAGACTATTGTCTGTGTCCCAAATTTCATCAAAATCCGTGTAGCCATTCTGGCGTGATTCAGTGGCAAAGACGAAAAAATATAATAATTAAATTAGAAACTGTTCCTAGGGTGCGGGGACCACGCCCCTTTTCAAAAATATATAGCTAGTAGATCCTTCTGGACTATTGGCTATATGTGTGCAAATTTCATCCAAATCGGTGCAGCCGTTCTTGCGTGATTGAGTCACAAAGCCAAACGTCTGGACAAACATCCAAACATCCAAACATCTAAACATCCAAACATCCAAACTTTCCCATTTATAATATATACTAGCCTTTACCCGCGGCCCCGTCCGCAAGGAGAAAATTAAATATATGGGATATTCACGTTAGCCTGCTTATCAAGTTATCTGTTTAAAAAGATGTTTCTGTCAATACATTTTATTTTTGTAATTGAGTAAAAAAAGAACTAAATGAGCTGATAACCTGATAGGATCCCCAAATGATCCCCAAATCCAGAAAAATCCACGAAATGACCCCAACGCTATCGCGGACAGATCCCGAAAACCATCTAGAAATGCCACGGAAGGGTCTCCAAAAGTTCCCGGAATAGTCCCAAAAAACCCGAAATGACAACGACACGATTCTAGACTTATCCAGAGAACCACAAAGAAATGATGCCTGAAGGGTACCAAAATGATCCCGAAATAGTCCCGAAAAAGTTCCGAAATGACCCTGACGGGCTCCCGGACGGTTCTCAAAAACCATCCAGAAAATATCCAGGAAGGGTCCTTAGGTGATCCACGACGGATCGCGAAAACCATACAGAAATGATTCCGGAAGGGTCTCAAAATGATCCCGTATTAGTCCCGAAAAAGTCCTGAAATGACCCCGACGGGATCCCAGACGGATTCCGAAAACTATCCAGAAATGATGCCGGAATGTCCTCAAATGATCCCCTAATAGTCCTGAAATTACCGAAACCCATCCAGAAATTATGCCGAAAGGGTCCCCAGATGATCCGATACCAGTCGATAAAAAGTCTCGAAATAACCCCGACGGGATCCCGGACGGATCCTCAAAATCATATAGAAATGATGCCGGAAGGTACCCCAAATGATCCCGAAATAGTCCCGAAATGACCCTGGCAGGATCCCGTACGGATCCCGAAAACCATCCAGAAATGATGCCGAAAGGGTTCTCAAATCATCCCGTATAGTCGAGAAAGTCCTGAATTGACCCCGTCGGGATCCCGGATGGATCCTTAAAACCATATAGAAATGATGCCGGAAGGTACCCCAAATGATCCCGAAATGACCCTGGCAGGATCCCGTACGGATCCCGAAAACCATTCAGAAATAATTCCGAAAGGGTCCCCAAATCATCCCGTATTAGTCGAGAAAAAGTCCTGAATTGACCCCGTCGGGATCCCGGATGTATCCCGAAAACTATTCAGAAATAATGCCGGAAGGTATACCAAAATAGTCCCGAAATGACCCTGACGGGATCCCGGACGGATCCCTAAAACCATTTAGAAATGGTGCTGGAAGGTACCTCAAATGATCCCGAAATAGTCCCCAAATGACCCCGACGGGATACCGGACGGATCCCGAAAACCATCCAGAAATGATGCCGAAAGCGTCCCCAAATGATCCCGTATTAGTCGAGAAAAATTCCCGAAATGACCCCGACGGGATCCCGGACGGATCCTCAAAACCATATAGAAATGATGCCGGAAGGTACCCCAAAGGATCCCGAAATAGTTCCGTAATGAACCTGACGGGATCCCGAACGGATCCCGTAAACCATCTAGAAATGGTGCCGGAAGGTATCTCAAATGATCCCGAAATAGTACCGTAATGACCCTGACGGTATCCCGGACGGATCTCGAAAACCATTCAGAAATGATGCCGAAAGCGTCCCCAAATGATCCCGTATTAGTCGAGAAAAAGTCCCGAAATGACCCCGACGGGTTCCCGGACGGATCCCGAAAAGCATCCAGATATGATGCCGAAAGGGCCCCCAAATGATCCCGTATAAGTCGAGAAAAAGTCCCGAAATGACCCCGACGGGTTCCCGGACGGATCCCGAAAAGCATCCAGATATGATGCCGAAAGGGTCCCCAAATGATCCCGTATAAGTCGAGAAAAAGTCGCGAAATGACCAAGACGGGATCCCGGACGGATCCCGAAAACCATCTAGCAATGATGACGGAAGCTACCCTAAATGATCCTGTATTAGTCGAGAAGAAGTCCCGAAATTACCACGACGGGATCCTGGACGGATCCCGAAAACCATCTAGAAATGATGCCGGAAGGTAACCCAAATGATCCCGAAATAGTCCCGAAATGAGCCCGACGGGATCCCGGACGGATCCCGAAAACCATCCAGAAATGATGCCGAAAGCGTCCCCAAATGATCCCGTATTAGTCGAGAAAAAGTCCCGAAATGACCCCGACGGGTTCCCGGACGGATCCCGAAAAGCATCCAGATATGATGCCGAAGGGGTCCCCAAATGATCCCGTATAAGTCGAGAAAAAGTCCCGAAATGACCAAGACGGGATCCCGGACGGATCCCGAAAACCATCCAGAAATGATGCCGAAAGCGTCCCCAAATGATCCCGTATTAGTCGAGAAAAAGTCCCGAAATGACCCCGACGGGATCCCGGACGGATCCCGAAAACCATCTAGAAATGATGCCGGAAGGTACCCCAAATGATCCCTAAATAGTCGCGAAATGACCCCGACGGGATCCCGGACGGATCCCGAAAACCATCTAGAAATGATGCCGGAAGGTAACCCAAATGATCCCGAAATAGTCCCGAAATGAGCCCGACGGGATCCCGAAAACCATCCAGAAATGATGCCGAAAGCGTCCCCAAACGATCCCGTATTAGTCGAGAAAAAGTCCCGAAATGACCCCGACGGGTTCCCGGACGGATCCCGAAAAGCATCCAGATATGATGCCGAAAGAGTCCCCAAATGATCACGTATAAGTCGAGAAAAAGTCCCGAAATGACCAAGACGGGATCCCGGACGGATCCCGAAAACCATCTAGCAATGATGACGGAAGCTACCCTAAATGATCCTGTATATGTCGAGAAAAAGTCCCGAAATTACCACGACTGGATCCCGGACGGATCCAGAAAACCATCTAGAAATGAAGCCGGAAGGTACTCCAAATGATACCGAAATAGTCCCAAAATGACCAAGACGGGATCCCGAAAACCATCCAGAAATGATGCCGAAAGCGTCCCCAAATGATCCCGTATTAGTCGAGAAAACGTCCCGAAATGACCCCGACGGGATTCCGGACGGATCCCGAAAACCATCTAGAAATGATGCCGGAAGGTACCCCAAATGATCCCTAAATAGTCCCGAAATGATCCCGCGCGGATACCGGACGGATCCCGAAAACCATCCAGTAACGATGCCGAAGGGGTCCCCAAATAATCCCGTATTAGTAGAGAAAAAGTCCCGAAATGACCAAGACGGGATCCCCGACGGATACCGAAATCCATCCAGAAATGATGCTGGAAGGGACCCCAAATGATCCCGTATTCGTAGAGAAAAAGTCCCGAAATGACCCCGACGGTATTTCGGACGAACCCCGGAAACTATGCAGAAATAATACCGAAATAGTCCCGAAATGACCCCGTCGCGATCTCGGACGAATCTCGAGAACTATTCAGAAATGATGCCGGAACGGTCTTCAAATGATCCCCTAATAGTCCTGAAATGACCCTGACGGGATCCCGGACGGATCCCGAAAACCATCCAGAAATGATTACGAAGGGGACCCAAAATAACCCCGAAAGGTCCCGTAGTTATCCGGAAACCATCAGGAATTTATCTCTCAAAGGTACGCAAATGATCCCGAAAATACCCCGATGGAATCCCGGACGGATCCCGAAAACTATACAGAAATGATCACGGAAGGGTCCCAAAACGATCCCGAAAAAGTCTCGAAATAGTCCCGAAATGACCCCGGCGGGATCCTGGACGGATCCCGAAAACCATCCAGAAATGATCCCGGAAGGGTTTCGATACGACCCTAACCATGTTAATAAGGCGGCAGGCGCGTTGGAGCGAATGAAGAGTTACATTGAAACATACAGGTAAAGCTAATAAAAGCGTGCTAATAAAAACAACTGAAGGAGGGCGGATGGCGGGAGGAGAAGGAGAGGACCACTGATCGTTTTTCCAAAATTGTTTAGATCTCGATCTGTATGTGCCAGATACCAAAAACTCTTGATTTTGGAGAAAATTTATTTTGAGTTATAACAATTTATAGATTTTACACCAGAGGAGGAGAGAAGGGGGAGGGAGACGGAGGGTGTCACTGCTCACTTTGTAAGCCCTCGACTTATTTAACCCCTTGAGTCTGTGATATTGGTGAAGGCCAGTATACGTAAAGTTATAATGTGTAAAAATTATTAAAAAGTAATTGCTCGAAGGGGTCGTGGGACCCCCACCCCTCTTTCCATGTTCGAAAAAAACTTCGCTAGTAGACTACTGTCTGTGTCCCAAATTTCATCAAAATCCGTGTAGCCGTTCTGGTGTGATTCAGTGGCAAAGACTAAAAAATATAATAATTAAATTATAACTGTTCCTAGGGGGCGGGGACCTCCCCCTTTTGAAAAATATATAGCTAGTAGATCCTTCTAGACTATTGGCTATATGTGTGCAAAATTTCATCCAAATCGGTCCAGCCGTTCTTGCGTGATTGAGTCACAAAGACAAACGTCTGGACAAACATCCAAACATCTTCACATCCAAACTTTCCCATTTATAATATACTAGCCTTTACCCGCGGCCCCGTCCGCAAGGAGAAAATAAAATATATGTGCTATTCACGTTAGCCTGCTTATCAACTTATCTGTTTAAAAATTATTTTTGTCTAATGTATTTTATTTTTGTAATTTAGTAAAAAAAAGAACAAAGTGAGAAGATAAGCTGAAAGGCACGCTTTCATGAGTAGTACAATAAAGTTTTTTTCGAATTAAAAAAAAATACATTTTGTTTTTAAATTAAATTAACTGATATGGGAGGGGTGAAAGAATTACTACTCATAGAACAAAGGAGTGAACCTACAATTAGCTAAAACCAAAGAGAATTTTTTAGATGAAAATAGTGTTGCTTTTTCGGGTATTTAGTTGGTTAAAATATTACAAAAAGTGTAATTATAGTTATAACAGTTCGTTACACGATTCATTTA
The DNA here is from genome assembly GCA_029619165.1 of Eurosta solidaginis. Classification (NCBI taxonomy): domain Eukaryota; kingdom Metazoa; phylum Arthropoda; class Insecta; order Diptera; family Tephritidae; genus Eurosta; species Eurosta solidaginis. The sequence continues at coordinate 40,077 of JARSSU010038041.1, read as the reverse complement.
AAAACTCAAAAATAGAACGAAAAAGCTGTATTAGATTGAAGATAAAACATACGGAATTTTAATTACGAATAATTAGCAGCAAATCTACGGCCATAAAAGCTCATAATTTAAAAAGGCATGTGTGCTGAACTACCGGTTGCGAAGAGACCTAAAATGATCCCGGAAGGGTCCCAAGATGATACTAAAATTCCCGGACAGATCCCGAAAATCATCCAGATATTAACCAGGTAGGGTCCCAAAATGATTCCGAAATAGTCCCGAAAAGTCGTGAAATAACCCTGAAGGGATCCCGAACTGATCCCAAAACCCATCCCGAAATGATGCCCATATGATCCCGTAATAATACAGAAAAAGTCACGAAGTGACCCCTGAAAGGTCCCCAAATGGTCGCTAAACGATACCGTATTAGTACCGAAACGACCCCAACGGGTTCCCAAACGGATCCCGGAAACCATCCAGAAATGATACCGAAAGGCTCCCCAAATGATCCCGTATTAGTCCCGAAAAAGTACAGGAATAGCCCCGACGGGATTCCTGACGGATCCCGAAAACCATCCAGAAATTATGCCGGAAGGGACACCAAATGATCCCGAAAAAGTCACGAAATGATCCCGACGGGATCCCGGATGGATCCCCGAAAACCACACAGAAATGATGCCGAAAGGGTCTCCAAATGATCCCGAAAAAGTCCCGAAATGACCCCGACGGTATCCCGAAAACAAACCAGAAATGATGCCGGTAACCCCAAATGATCCCGAAATAGTCCCGAAATGACCCCGACGGGATCCCGGACGGATCCCGAAAACCAACCAGAAATGATGCCGGAAGGGACCCCAAATGATCCCGAAAAAGTCCCGAAATGACCCCGATGGGATCCCGGACGGATCCCGAAAACCATCAAGAAATGATGGCGAAAGTGTCCCCAAATGATCCCGTATTAGTCGGGGAAAAGTCTCGAAATGACCCCGACGGGATCCCGGACGGATCCCGAAAACCAACCAGAAATGATGCCGAAAGGGTCTCCAAATGATCCCGTATTAGTCGCGAAAAAGTCCCGAAATGACCCGGACGGCTCCCCAAAACCATCTTGAAATGATGCCGGAGGGTACCCCAAATGATCCCGAAAAAGTCCTGAAATTACCCCGACGGCATCCCGGACGGATCCCGAAAACCATCCAGAAATGATGGCGAAAGGGTCTCCAAATGATCCCGTATTAGTCCCGAAAAAGTCCCGAAATGACCACGACGGGATCCCGGACGGGTCCCCAAAACCATCTTGAAATGATGCCGGAAGGTACCCCAAATGATACCGAAAAAGTACAGGAATGTCCCCGAAGGGTTCCCAAACGAATACCGGAAACCATCCAGAAATGATACCGAAAGGCTCCCCAAATGATCCCTTATTAATCCCGAAAAAGTACAGGAATAGCCCCGACGGGATTGCTGACAGATCCGGAAAACCATCCAGAAATTATGCCGGAATGGACACCAAATGATCCCGAAAAAGTCCTGAAATGGCCCCGATGGGACCCGACGGAAAACCATCCAGAAATGATGCCGAAAGGCTCCCCAAATGATCCCGTGTTAGTCCCGAAAAAGTGCAGGAATAGCCCCGACGGGATTCCTGACGGATCCGGAAAACCATCCAGAAATAATGCCCGAAGGGACACCAAAAGATCCCGAAAAAGTCCCGGAATTACCCCGACGGGATCCCAGACGGATCCCAAAAACCATCCAGAAATGATGGCGAAAGGGTCTCCAAATGATACCGTATTAGTCCCGAAAAAGTCCCGAAATGACCCCGACGGGATCCCGGACGGATCCGCAAAACCATCTTGTAATGATGCCGGAAGGTACCCCAAATGATCCCGAAAAAGTCCCGAAATGACCCCGATGGGATCCCGGACGGATCCCGAAAACCATCCAGAAATGATGCCGGAAGGGACCCCAAATGATCCCGAAAAAGTCCCGAAATGACCCCGATGGGATCCCGGACGGATCCCGAAAACCATCCAGAAATGATGGCGAAAGGGTCTCCAACTGATCCCGTATTAGTCCCGAAAAAGTCTCGAAATTACCACGACGGGATCCCGAAAGGATCGCGAAAACTATCCAGAAATGAAGCCGGAAAGGTCCCCAAATGATCCCCTAATAGTCCCGAAATTACCCTGCTGGGATCCCGAACGGATCCCGAAAACCATCCAGAAATGATGCCGAAAGGCTCCCCAAATGATCCCGTATTAGTCCCGAAAAAGTGCAGGAATGTCCCAGAAGGGTTCCCAAACGGATACCGGAAACCATCCAGAAATGATACAGAAAGGCTCCCCAAATGATCCCGTATTAGTCCCGAAAAAGTGCAGGAACAGCCCGACGGGATTCCTGACGGATCCCGAAAACCATCCAGAAATTATGCCGGAATGGACACCAAATGATCCCGAAAAAAGTCCCGAAATGGCCCCGATGGGACCCCGAACGGATCCCGAAAACCATCCAGAAATGATACCGAAAGGTTCCCCTAATGATCCCGTATTAGTCTCGAAAAAGTACAGGAATAGCACCGACGGGATTCCTGACGGATCCGGAAAACCATCCAGAAATTATGCCGGAAGGGCTACCCAAATGATCCCGAAAAAGTCCCGAAATGATCCCGGCGGGATCCCGGACGGATCTCGAAAACCACACAGAAATTATGGCGGAAGATACCCCAAATGATCCCTAAATAGCCCCGAAATGGCCGTGACGGGATCCCGGACGTATCCCGAAAACCATTCAGAAATGATGCCGCAAGGGACCAACAATAACCCCGAAAAAGTCCCGTAATGATCCCGGAAACCATCAAGAATTTATCTCTCAAAGTTACGCAAATGATCCCGAAAATACTCCGACGGGATGCCGGACGGATTCCGAAACCCATCCAGAAATGATGAGGGAAGGGTCCCCTAATGATCGCAAAATAGTCCCGAAATGATCCCGGAATAGTCCCGAAAATGTCCCAAAATAACCCCGACGGGATCCCGGACGGAGCCCGAAAACTATACAGAAATTATCCCGGAAGGGTCCCAAAATGATCCCGAAATAGTCCCCAAATGACCTCGACGGGATCCCGGACGGATCCCGAAAACCATCCAGAAATGATCCCGGAAGGGCTCGATATGACCCTAATGGGATTGCAAATAAGGTGAAGGTAATTATAAAACCATGTTAAAAAGGCAGCAGGAGCGTTGGAGCGAATGAAAAGTTACAAAGAAACATACAGGTAAAGCTAATAAAAGCGTGCTAATGAAAACAATTGAAGGAGGGCGGATGGCGGGAGGAGACGGAGAGCACCACCGGTCGTTTTTCCAAATTGTTTAGATCTCGATCTGTATGAGCCAGATACCAAAAATTATACATTTAGAAGAACATTTATATTGAGTTATAACAATTTATAGACTTTACACCAGAGTGGGAGATAAAGGGGGGGAGGGGGGGCGGCGGAGGGTGTCACTGCTTACTTTGTAAGCCCTCGACTTATTTGACCCCTTGAGTCTGTGATATTGGTGAAGGCCAGTATACGTAAAGCTATAATGTGTAAAAATTATTAAAAAGTAATTGCTCGAAGGGGTCGTGGGACCCCCACCCCTCTTTCCATGTTTGAAAAAAATTTCGCTAGTAGACTACTGTCTGTGTCCCAAATTTCATCAAAATCCGTGTAGCCATTCTGGCGTGATTCAGTCGCAAAGACGAAAAAATATAATAATTAAATTATAACTGTTCCTAGGGGGCGGCGACCACACCCCTTTTGAAAAATATATAGCTAGTAGATCCTTCTAGACTATTGGCTATATGTGTGCAAAATTTCATCCAAATCGGTCCAGCCGTTCTTGCGTGATTGAGTCACAAAGGCAAACGTCTGGACAAACATCCAAACATCCAAACATCCAAACATCTAAACATCCAAACTTTGCCATTTATAATATATACTAGCCTTTACCCGCGGCCCCGTCCGCAAGGAGAAAATTAAAATATATGGGCTATTCACGTTAGCCTGCTTATAAATTATCTGTTTAAAAATATTTTTGTCTAATGTATTTTATTTTTGTAATTTAGTATAAACAAGTAAGAACGGGACTGTCTTCGGCTGTACCGAAGACTTCATACCTTTCATGAATGGGGCTGAACAATAATCTTATCCCGTTCGTAATCTCCGAATAATCGGATGTATAAGATAAGATATATATAGTGAACAGATCTACATACCTTAACGATTTTTAAGATAAATATAAAATAAAAAACAGGTAGGTAATTTGTGTGAGGATGCAAAGTTTCAGGTTTTTTGTGGCGTGCGTGTAAAAACTATGACTACGAATCACGTATTTCAACAATATATGACGTAAACGTAACTATTTGATGAAATTTGATGAATTTTGAAGCTTCTAGCCGTAAAAAGGCCGTAAAAAAATATATATATACTATATATATATACTATATATACCATCATATATACATTATATATATCACCGATCTCTATGATTTTTTGACACAACAATACATACTATATACGTAAGCAATCGGTGAAATTTGAAGCTTATAGCTGTTAAAATGGGGTAGAAATTGCGAAAAATTTCTTATCTGAACAATCGGTTGTATGAGATATATACTATATATACAACCGATCTCTATGATTTTTTCAGACAACAATATATGCTATATACGTAAGTATTCTGTGAAATTTGAAGCTTCTAGCTGTTAAAATGGGGCTAAAATTTGCAAAAATATATATATATATATATACTATATATACCACCATATATAAACTATATATACCACCGATCTTTATGATTTTTTCAGACAACAATATATGCTATATACGTAAGCATTCGTTGAAATTTGAAGCCTCTAGCTCTTAAAATACGGCAGTAATTACGAAAAGTTCCTTATCTGAACAATCGGATATATACTATATATACGACCGATCTCATCAATTTTTTCAGGCAACAATACGTGCAATATACGAAAGTATATGGTGAAGTTTGAAGCTTCAATCTGTTAAATTGGGTAAGATATTACAAAAATCCTCTTTTTCTGAAAAATCGGTTGTATGGAGGATATATGCTCTAGTGGTCCGATCCGGTCGGTTCCGACAAATGTCTAATCGGACACCCAAATACACCCGCTCACCAAATTTTATCAAGATATCTCAAAAATTGAGGGACTAGTTTGCATACAAACAGACAGACGGACAGACGGACATGGCTAAATCAACTCAGCTCTTCAACCTGATTATTTCGGTATACTTAATGGTGGGTCTATCTATTTTCCTTTAAGGACTTACAATTTTCGGTTTCGTGACGAAATTAATATACCATTTCATTTTCATGAAAGGTATAAAAACAGGTGGGTAATTTGTGTGAGGATGCAAAGTTTCAGGTTTTTTGTGGTGTGCGTGTAAAAACTATGACTACGAATCACGTATTTCAACAATATATGACGTAAGCGTAACTATTTGATGAAATTTGATGAATTTTGAAGCTTCTAGCCGTAAAAAGGGGGCAAAAATTAGAGTTTATATTGGGTATATAATATATATACCACCGATCTCTATGATTTTTTCAGACAACAATATATGCTATATACGTAAGCATATAGTGAAATTTGAAGCGTCTAGCTGTTAAAAAGGCGCAGAAATTGCGCAAAGTTTCCTAACTGAACAATCGGTTGTATGAGATATATACTATAAATACCACCGATCTCAATGATTTTTCAGACAACAATATATGCTATATACGTAAGCATTTTGTGAAATTTGAAGCTTCTAGCTGTTAAAACGGGGCAGAAATTGCGCAAAGTTTCTTATCTGAACAATCGGTTGTATGAGATATATACTATGTATACCACCGATCTCAATGATTTTTTCAGACATCAATATATGCTATACACGTAAGCATTTGGTGAAATTTGAAGCTTCTAGCTGTTAAAATGGTGCCGAAATCGTAAAAAAATATATATATACTATATATATATACTATATATACCATCATATATATATTATATATATCACCGATCTCTATAATTTTTTGACACAATAATACATACTATATACGTAAGCAATCGGTGAAATTGAAGCTTATAACTGTTAAAATGGGGTAGAAATTGCGAAAAGTTTCTTATCTGAACAATCGGTTGTATGAGATATATACTATATATGCAACGATCTCTATGATTTTTTCAGACAACAATATATGCTATATACGTAAGCAATCGGTGAAATTTGAAGCTTATAGCTGTTAAAATGGGGTAGAAATTGCGAAAAGTTTCTTATCTGAACAATCGGTTGTATGAGATATATACTATATATACAACCGATCTCTATGATTTTTTCAGACAACAATATATGCTATATACGTAAGTATTCTGTGAAATTTGAAGCTTCTAGCTGTTAAAATGGGGCTAAAATTTGCAAAAATATATATATATATATATATATATATATATATATATATATATACTATATATATATACTATATATACCACCATATATAAACTATATATACCACCGATCTTTATGATTTTTTCAGACAACAATATATGCTATATGCGTAAGCATTCGTTGAAATTTGAAGCCTCTAGCTCTTAAAATAGGGCAGTAATTACGAAAAGTTCCTTTTCTGAACAATCGGTTGTATGGGATATATACTATATATACGACCGATCTCATCAATTTTTTCAGGCAACAATACGTGCAATATTCGAAAGTATATGGTGAAGTTTGAAGCTTCAATCTGTTAAATTAGGTAAGATATTACAAAAATCCTCTTTTCTGAAAAATCGGTTGTATGGAGGATATATGCTATAGTGGTCCGATCCGGTCCGTTCCGACAAATGTCTAATCGGACACCCAAATACACCCGCTCACCAAATTTTATCAAGATATCTCAAAAATGAGGGACTAGTTTGCATACAAACAGACAGACGGACAGACGGACAGACGGACATGGCTAAATCAACTCAGCTCTTCAACCTGATTATTTCGGTATACTTAATGGTGGGTCTATCTATTTTCCTTTAAGGACTTACAATTTTCGGTTTCGTGACGAAATTAATATACCATTTCATTTTCATGAAAGGTATAAAAAGAACAAAGTGAGAAGATAAGCTGAAAGGCACGCTTTCATGAATAGTACAATAAAGTTTTTTTCGAATTAAAAAAAAATACATTTTATTTTTAAATTAAATTAACTGATATGGGTGGGGTGAAAGAATTACTACTCATAGAACAAAGGAGTGAACCTACAATTAGCTAAAACCAAAGAGAATTTTTTAGATGAAAATAGTGTTGCTTTTTCGGGTATTTAGTTGGTTAAAATATTACAAAAAGTGTAATTATAGTTATAACAGTTCGTTACACGATTCATTTAAAAAACTCAAAAATAGAACGAAAAAGCTGTATTAGATTGAAGATAAAACATACGGAATTTTAATTACGAATAATTAGCAGCAAATCTACGGCCATAAAAGCTCATAATTTAAAAAGGCATGTGTGCTGAACTACCGGTTGCGAAGAGACCTAAAATGATCCCGGAAGGGTCCCAAGAGGATACTAAAATTCCCGGACAGATCCCGAAAATCATCCAGATATTAACCAGGAAGGGTCCCAAAATGATTCAGAAATAGTCCCGAAAAGTCGTGAAATAACCCTGATGGGATCCCGAACTGATCCCAAAACCCATCCCGAAATGATGCCCATATGATCCCGTAATAATACAGAAAAAGTAACGAAGTGACCCCTGAAAGGTCCCCAAATGGTCGCTACACGATTCCGTATTAGTATCGAAAAAGTACCGAAACGACCCCAACGGGTTCCCAAACGGATGCCGGAAACCATCCAGAAATGATACCGAAAGCTCCCCAAATGATCCCGTATTAGTCCCGAAAAAGTACAGGAATATCCCCGACGGGATTCCTGACGGATCCCGAAAACCATCCAGAAATTATGCCGGAAGGGACACCAAATGATCCCGAAAAAGTCACGAGATGATCCCGACGGGATCCCGGATGGATCCCCGAAAACCACACAGAAATGATGCCGAAAGGGTCTCCAAATGATCCCGAAAAAGTCCCGAAATGACCCCGACGGTATCCCGAAAACAAACCAGAAATGATGCCGGTAACCCCAAATGATCCCGAAATAGTCCCGAAATGACCCCGACGGGATCCCGGACGGATCCCGAAAACCAACCAGAAATGATGCCGGAAGGGAACCCAAATGATCCCGAAAAAGTCCCGAAATGACCCCGATGGGATCCCGGACGGATCCCGAAAACCATCAAGAAATGATGGCGAAAGTGTCCCCAAATGATCCCAGTATTAGTCGGGGAAAAGTATCGAAATGACCCCGACGGGATCCCGGACGGATCCGCAAAACCATCTTGTAATGATGCCGGAAGGTACCCCAAATGATCCCGAAAAAAGTCCCGAAATGACCCCGATGGGATCCCGGACGGATCCCGAAAACCATCCAGAAATGATGCCGAAAGGGCACCCAAATGATCCAGTATTAGACGAGAAAAATTCCCGAAATGACCCCGGCGGGATCCCGGACGGATCTCGAAAACCACACAGAAATTATGGCGGAAGATACCCCAAATGATCCCTAAATAGCCCCGAAATGGCCGTGACGGGATCCCGGACGTATCCCGAAAACCATCCAGAAATGATGCCGCAAGGGACCAACAATATACCCGAAAAAGTCCCGTAATGATCCCGGAAACCATCAAGAATTTATCTCTCAAAGTTACGCAAATGATCCCGAAAATACCCCGACGGGATGCCGGACGGATTCCGAAACCCATCCAGAAATGATGAGGGAAGGGTCCCCTAATGATCGCAAAATAGTCCCGAAATGATCCCGGAATAGTCCCGAAAATGTCCCAAAATAACCCCGACGGGATCCCGGACGGAGCCCGAAAACTTTACAGAAATGATCCCGGAAGGGACCCCAAATGATCCCGAAATAGTCCCGAAATGACCTCGACGGGATCCCGGACGGATCCCGAAAACCATCCAGAAATGATGCCGGAAGGGACCCCAAATGATCCGAAAAAGTCCCGAAATGACCCCGATGGGATCCCGGACGGATCCCGAAAACCAGCCAGAAATGATGGCGAAAGGGTCTCCAACTGATCCCGTATTAGTCCCGAAAAAGTCCCGAAATGACCCCGACGGGATCCCGAAAGGATCGCGAAAACTATCCAGAAATGAAGCCGGAAAGGTCCCCAAATGATCCCCTAATAGTCCCGAAATTACCCTGCTGGGATCCCGAACGGATCCCGAAAACCATACAGAAATGATGCCGAAAAGCTCCCCAAATGATCCCGTATTAGTCCCGAAAAAGTACAGGAATGTCCCCGAAGGGTTCCCAAACGAATACCGGAAACCATCCAGAAATGATACCGAAAGGCTCCCCAAATGATCCCTTATTAATCCCGAAAAAGTACAGGAATAGCCCCGACGGGATTGCTGACAGATCCGGAAAACCATCCAGAAATTATGCCGGAATGGACACCAAATGATCCCGAAAAAGTCCTGAAATGGCCCCGATGGGATCCCGAACGGATCCCGAAAACCATCCAGAAATGATGCCGAAAGGCTCCCCAAATGATCCCGTGTTAGTCCCGAAAAAGTGCAGGAATAGCTCCGACGGGATTCCTGACGGATCCGTAAAACCATCCAGAAATTATGCCCGAAGGGACACCAAAAGATCCCGAAAAAGTCCCGGAATTACCCCGACGGGATCCCAGACGGATCCCAAAAACCATCCAGAAATGATGGCGAAAGGGTCTCCAAATGATACCGTATTAGTCCCGAAAAAGTCCCGAAATTACCCCGACGGGATCCCGGACGGATCCGCAAAACCATCTTGTAATGATGCCGGAAGGTACCCCAAATGATCCCGAAAAAATCCCGAAATGACCCCGATGGGATCCCGGACGGATCCCGAAAACCATCAAGAAATGATGGCGAAAGTGTCCCCAAATGATCCAGTATTAGTCGGGGAAAAGTCTCGAAATGACCCCGACGGGATCCCGGACGGATCCCGAAAACCAACCAGAAATGATGCCGAAAGGGTCTCCAAAGGATCCCGTATTAGTCGCGAAAAAGTCCTGAAATGACCCGGACGGATCCCCAAAACCATCTTGAAATGATGCCGGAGGGTACCCCAAATGATCCCGAAAAAGTCCTGAAATTACCCCGACGGCATCCCGGACGGATCCCGAAAACCATCCAGAAATGATGGCGAAAGGGTCTCCAAATGATCCCGTATTAGTCCCGAAAAAGTCCCGAAATGACCACGACGGGATCCCGGACGGGTCCCCAAAACCATCTTGAAATGATGCCGAAAGGTACCCCAAATGATCCCGAAAAAGTCCTGAAATGACCCCGACGGGATCCCGGACAGATCCCGAAAACCATCCAGAAATGATACCGGAATGGACACCAAATGATCCCGAAAAAGTCCTGAAATGGCCGCGATGGGATCCCGAACGGATCCCGAAAACCATCCAGAAATGATGCCGAAAGGCTCCGCAAATGATCCCGTGTTAGTCCCGAAAAAGTGCAGGAATAGCCCCGACGGGATTTCTGACGGATCCCGAAAACCAACCAGAAATGATGCCGAAAGGGTCTCCAAATGATCCCGTATTAGTCGCGAAAGAGTCCCGAAATGACCCCGACGGAATCCCGGACGGATCCCGAAAACCATCCAGAAATGATGGCGAAAGGGTCTCCAAATGATCCCGTATTAGTCCCGAAAAGTCCCGAAATGACCCCGATGGGATCCCGGACGGATCCCGAAAACCATCCAGAAATGAACTTGGAAGATACCCCAAATGATCCCGAAAAAGTCCCAAAATGACCCCGATGGGATCCCGGACGGATCCCGAAAACCATCCAGAAATGATGGCGAAAGGGTCTCGAAATGATCCCGTATTTGTCCCGAAATGACCCGATGGGATCCGGACAGATCCCGAAAAATATCCAGAAATGATGCCGGAAAGGTTCCCAAATAGTCCCGAAATGACCTTGACGGGATCCCGAAAACCATCTAGAAATGATGGCGAAAGGGTCCCCCCAAATGATCCCTTATTATTTTCGAAAAAGTCCCGAAATGACCCCGAGGGGATCCCGAAAACCATCCAGAAATAATGCCGGAAGGACCCCAATGATCAAGAAAGAGTACCGAAATGGCCCCGAAGGGATCCCGGACGGATCCCGAAAACCATCCAGAAATGATGCCGGAAGGGGCCCCAAATGATCAAGAAAAAGTCCCGAAATGACCCCGACGGGATCCCGGAAGCTGTATTAGATTGAAGATAAAACATACGGAATTTTAATTACGAATAATTAGCAGCAAATCTACGGCCATAAAAGCTCATAATTTAAAAAGGCATGTGTGCTGAACTACCGGTTGCGAAGAGATCTAAAATGATCCCGGAAGGGTCCCAAGATGATACTAAAATTCCCGAACAGATCCCGAAAATCATCCAGATATTAACCAGGTAGGGTCCCAAAATGATTCCGAAATAGTCCCGAAATTCGTGAAATAAACCTGATGGGATCCCGAACTGATCCCAAACCCATCCCGAAATGATGCCCATATGATCCCGTATAATAACAGAAAAAGTCACGAAGTGACCCCTGAAAGGTCCCCAAATGGTCGCTAAACGATTCCGTATTAGTACCGAACGACCCCAACGGGTTCCCAAACGGATCCCGGAAACCATCCAGAAATGATACCGAAAGCCTCCCCAAATGATCCCGTATTAGTCCCGAAAAAGTACAGGAACCATCCAGAAATTATGCCGGAAGGGACACCAAATGATCCCGAAAAAGTCACGAAATGATCCCGACGGGATCCAGGATGGATCCCCGAAAACCACACAGAAATGATGCCGAAAGGGTCTCCAAATGATCCCGAAAAAAGTCCCGAAATGACCCCGACGGTATCCCGAAAACAAACCAGAAATGATGCCGGTAACCCCAAATGATCCCGAATAGTCCGAAATGACCCCGACGGGATCCGGACGGATCCCGAAAACCAACCAGAAATGATGCCGGAGGGACCCAAATGATCCCGAAAAAAGTCCCGAAATGACCCGATGGGATCCCGAACGGATCCCGAAAACCATCAAGAAATGATGGCGAAAGTGTCCCCAAATGATCCCGTATTAGTCCCGAAAAAGTACAGGAATGGCCCCGACGGGATTCCTGACGGATCCCGAAAACCATCCAGAAATGATGCCGGAAGGAACGCCAAATGATCAGAAAGAGTACCGAAATGGCCCCCAAGGGATCCCGGACGGATCCCGAAAACCATCCAGAAATGATGCCGGAAGGGGCCCCAAATGATCAAGAAAAAGTCCCGAAATGACCCCGACGGGATCCCGGACGGATACCGAAAACCATCCAGAAATGATGCCGGTAGGTACCCCAATGATCCCGAAATAGTCCTGATCCCGGACGGATCCCGAAAACTATCCACTATGATGCCGGAAAGTTCTCAAATGATCCCCTGATAGTCCCAAAATGACCCTGACGGATCCCGGACGGATCCGAAAACATCCAGAAATGATGCCGAAAGGGCACCCAAATGATCCCGTATTAGACGAAAAAATTCCCGAAATGACCCCGACGGGATCCCGGACGGATCCCGAAAACCATACAGAAATAATGCCGGAAGATCCCCAAATGATCCCTAAATAGCCCGAATGGCCGCGACGGGATCCCGACGTATCCCGAAAACCATCCAGAAATGATGCCGCAAGGGACCCACAATAACCCCGAAAAAGTCCCGTAATGATCCCGGAAACCATGACAGAATTTATCTCTCAAAGTACGCAAATGATCCCGAAAATACCCCGACGGGATGCCGACGGATTCCGAAACCCATCCAGAAATGATGCCGGAAGGGTCCCCTAATGATCGCGAAAATAGTCCCGAAATGATCCCGGAATAGTCCCGAAAATTTCCCAAAATAACCCCGACGGGATCCCGGACGGAGCCCGAAAACTATACAGAAATTATCCCGGAAGGGTCCCCAAAATGATCCCGAAATAGTCCCGAAAAAGTCCCGAAATGACCTCGACGGGATCCCGGACGGATCCCGAAAACCATCCAGAAATGATCCCGGAAGGGTCTCGATATGACCTAATGGGATTACAAATAAGTGAAGGTAATTATAAAACCATGTTAAAAAGGCAGCAGGAGCGTTGGAGCGAATGAAAAGTTACAAGAACATACAGGTAAAGCTAATAAAAGCGTGCTAATGAAAACAATTGAAGGAGGGCGGATGGCGGGAGGAGACGGAGAGCACCACCGGTCGTTTTTCCAAATGTTTAGATCTCGATCTGTATGAGCCAGATACCAAAAATTATACATTTAGAGAGAACATTTATATTGAGTTATAACAATTTATAGACTTTACACCAGAGGGGGAGATAAAGGGGGGCGGGGCGGAGGGTGTCACTGCTTACTTTGTAAGCCCTCGACTTATTTGACCCCTTGAGTCTGTGATATTGGTGAAGGCCAGTATACGTAAAGTTATAATGTGTAAAATTATTAAAAAGTAATTGCTCGAAGGGTTCGTGGGACCCCCACCCCTCTTTCCATGTTTGAAAAAAACTTCGCTAGTAGACAAATTTCATCAAAATCCGTGTAGCCATTCTGGCGTGATTCAGTCGCAAAGACGAAAAATATAATAATTAAATTATAACTGTTCCTAGGGTGCGGCGACCACGCCCCTTTTGAAAAATATATAGCTAGTAGATCCTTCTAGACTATTGGCTATATGTGTGCAAAATTTCATCCAAATCGGTCCAGCCGTTCTTGCGTGATTGAGTCACAAAGACAAACGTCTGGACAAACATCCAAACATCTAAACATCCAAAATCCAAACATCCAAACATCTAAACATCCAACATCCAAACATCCAAACATCTAACATCAACTTTCCCATTTATAATATATATTAGATATAATATTATACATAGATATTAGATAAATTATTTTTTTTGCGATTTCTGCCCATTTTAAACAGCTAGAAGCTTCAAATTTCACCAAATGCTTACGTGTATAGCATATATTGATGTCTGAAAAAATCATTGAGAGCGTGGTATACATAGTATATATCTCATACAACCGATTGTTCAGGTAAGAACTTTGCGCAATTTCTGCCTTATTTTAACAGCTAGAAGCTTCAAATTTCACCAAATGCTTACACATACAGCATATATTGTCTGAAAAATCATAGAGATCGGTGGTATATATATTATATATTTCATATAAACTGTCATTTTTGGCCCTTTTTTACGGCTAGAAGCTTCAAAATTCATCAAATTTCATCAAATAGTTACGTTTACTTAGGTCATATATTTTTGAAATACGTGATTCGTAGTCATAGTTTTTACATGCAGACCACAAAAAACGTGAAGCTTGCATCCTCACACAAAGTACCTACCTATTTTTATAGCTTTCATGAAAATGAAATGGTATATTAATTTCGTCACGAAACCGAAAATTGTAAGTCCTTAAAGGAAAATAGATAGACCCACCATTAAGTATACCGAAATAATCAGGTTGAAGAGCTGAGTTGATTTAGCCATGTCCGTCTGTCCGTCTGTCCGTCTATCTGTTTGTATGCATCTAGTCACTCAATTTTTGAGATATCTTGATAAAATTTGGTGAGCGGGTGTATTTGGGTGTCCGATTAGACATTTGTCGGAACCGACCGGATCGCACCACTATAGCATATATCCTCCATACAACCGATTTTTCAGAAAAAGAGGATTTTTGTAATATCTTACCCAATTTAACAGATTGAAACTTCAAACTTCACCATATACTTTCGTATTTTTATAGCTTTCATGAAAATGAAATGGTATATTAATTTCGTCACGAAACCGAAAATTGTAAGTCCTTAAAGGAAAATAGATAGACCCACCATTAAGTATACCGAAATAATCAGGTTGAAGAGCTGAGTTGATTTAGCCATGTCCGTCTGTCCGTCTGTCCGTCTATCTGTTTTTATGCAAACTAGTCACTCAATTTTTGAGATATCTTGATAAAATTTGGTGAGCGGGTGTATTTGGGTGTCCGATTAGACATTTGTCGGAACCGACCGGATCGCACCACTATAGCATATATCCTCCATACAACCGATTTTTCAGAAAAAGAGGATTTTTGTAATATCTTACCCAATTTAACAGATTGAAACTTCAAACTTCACCATATACTTTCGTATATTGCACATATTGTTGCCTGAAAAAATTGATGAGATCGGTCGTATATATAGTATATATCCCCACAACCGATTGTTCAGATAAGGAACTTTTCGTAATTACTGCCCTATTTTAAGAGCTAGAAGCTTCAAATTTCAACGAATGCTTACGTATATAGCATATATTGTTGTCTGAAAAAATCATAGAGATCGGTTGTATACATAGTATATATCTCATACAACGATTGTTCAGATAAGAAACTTTTCGCAATTTTCGCCCTTTTTTTCCACAACGATAGCACATTGTTGTAATTGCCTTTTTTCTTCTCTCTGTTGCCGCTAGATGTCGACTTCGCTGCAAACGCTTGCTGTCCGCTAAATTCGTTAGCTGTATGTTCATGCATGCTACCACGACGCTCGCCTTCTTCCAGAAGCTTCAATTTTAGCACGTCAACCGCTGGAAGATTGTCCCTCGTTTCCATCGCAATGACAAAATTCTCGAATTCTTTTGACAAACTAGATAATAATATAATGGCAACCAGCTCTTGATTTAGCTCTATGCCCACTTCAGCTAGTTTGTCCATAATTGTGGTGAACACATTCAAATACGCCGCAACGTTTTCACCCTCTGACATTTTTAGGCTCAATAACTTTTTATAAAGTGAAACTTTTCTTACCGGACCACTTGGCTGATAAACTTCTTTAAGTTTTTTCCACGCTTCTTCCGACGTTTGCAATGCCGCAAATAATTCAGTTGCGTTGGCTTCACGCTTAATGTGACCATGGCCAAAGCCTTCTCGTCGCGAGCAATCCACTTTGCCACTTCGTCAGCATCACCTGTGTCGTCTCTTTTGCACTCCCCTGAAGTTATTTTCCATAGCTCAGAATGCACCAACACACTGCGCATCTGAACGGACCAAGAATCATAATTCTTAAACGTCCAGCTTCTCGATCTGGTACATCGAACTCATTTTACGAAAAAATACACTTTTTAACTTTCAATTGACATGCGCTTACTGGGCCCATAACCTGTTAAAAGTTATGTTGAGGTTTTTCCCAAAGATCAATAAGTAAAACACGAGTGTACTGTTCAACGTTTAATAAGAGACTCAAAGTGTCAAAAACAATAAAAGAGTGAGATTATCTGACATACGCATTGTTACAAAATTAGGGTTGCTATTTTATGTATCATATTTCAACAAAAATGAAATGGTATATTAATTTCATCACGAAACCCAAAATTGTAAGTCCTTAAAGGAAAATAGATAGACCCAACATTAAGTATACCGAAATAATCAGGATGAAGAGCTAAGTTGATTTAGCCATGTCCGTCTGTCCGTCTGTCTGTTTGTATGCAAACTAGTCCCTCAATTTTTGAGATATCTTGATAAAATTTGATGAGCGGGTGTATTTGGGTCTCCGATTAGCCATTTGTCGGAACCGGCCGGATCGGACCGCTATAGCATATATCCTCTATACAACCGATTTTTCAGAAAAAGAGGATTTTTGTCATATCTTACTCAATTTAACAGATTGAAGCTTCAAACTTCACCATATAATTTCGTATATTGCACATATTGTTGTCTGAAAAATGATGAGATCGGTCGTATATATAGTATATATCCCCCACAACCGATTGTTCAGATAAGAAACTTTTCGTAATTACTGCCCTATTTTAAGAGCTAGAGGCTTCAAATTTCAACGAATGCTTACGTATATAGCATATATTGTTGTCTGAAAAAATCATAAAGGTCGGTGGTATATATAGTATATATGATGGTATATATAGTATATATATAGTATATATATATATATTTTCGCAATTTAGCCCCATTTTAACAGCTAGAAGCTTCAAATTTCACCGAATGCTTACGTATATGGCATATATTGTTGTCTGAAAAAATCATAGAGGTCGGTGTTATATATAATATTATCTCATTCAACCGATTGTTCAGATAAGAAACCTTTCGCAATTTCTACCCCATTTTAACAGCTATAGGCTTCAAATTTCACCGATTGCTTACGTATATGTATATATTGCTGTGTCAAAAAATCATAGAGATCGGTGATATATATAATATATATATGATGGTATATATAGTATATATATATTTTTTTTGCGATTTCTGCCCTATTTTAACAGCTAGAAGCTTCAAATTTCACCAAATGCTTACGTGTATAGCATATATTGATGTCTGAAAAAATCATTGAGATCGGCGGTATACATAGTATATATCTCATACAACCGATTGTTCAGATAAGAAACTTTGCGCAATTTCTGCCCCGTTTTAACAGCTAGAAGCTTCAAATTTCACCAAAATCCTTACGCATATAGCATATATTGTTGTCTGAAAAAATCATAGAGATCGGTGGTATATATATTATATACCCCATATAAACTATATTTTTTTACCCTTTTTTACGGCTAGAAGCTTCAAAATTCATCAAATTTCATCAAATAGTTACGTTTACGTCATATATTGTTGAAATACGTGATTCGTAGTCATAGTTTTTACATGCAGACCACAAAAAACGTGAAGCTTTGCATCCTCACACAAAGTACCTATTATATTATATAACTTCACATAAACTGTCATTTTTGGCCCTTTTTTACGGCTAGAAGCTTCAAAATTCATCAAATTTCATCAAATAGTTACGTGTAGGTCATATATTTTTGAAATACGTGATTCGTAGTCATAGGTTTTACATGCAGACCACAAAAAACGTGAAGCTTTGCATCCTCACACAAAGTACCTACGTATTTTTATACCTTTCATGAAAATGAAATGGTATATTAATTTCGTCACGAAACCCAAAATTGTAAGTCCTTAAAGGAAAATAGATAGACCCTACATTAAGTATACCGATTTAGCCATGTCCGTCTGTCCGTCTGTCTGTTTGTATGCAAACTGGTCCCTCAAATTTTGAGATATTTTGATAAAATTTGGTGAGCGGGTGTATTTGGGTGTCCGATTAGACATTTGTCGGAACCAGCCGGATCGGACCACTATAGCATATATCCTCCATACAACCGATTTTTCAGAAAAAGAGGATTTTTGTCATATCTTACTCAATTTAACAGATTGAAGCTTCAAACTTCACCATATAATTTTGTATATTGCACATATTGTTGCCTCAAAAATTTATGAGATCGGTCGTATATATAGTATATATCCCCCACAACCGATTGTTCAGATAAGAAACTTTTCGTAATTACTGCCCTATTTTAAGAGCTAGAGGCTTCAAATTTCAACGAATGCTTACGTATATAGCATATATTGTTGTTTGAAAAAATCATAAAGATCGGTGGTATATATAGTATATATATATAGTATATATATATATATTTTCGCAATTTTAGCCCCATTTTAAAAGCTAGAAGCTTCAAATTTCACCGAATGCTTACGTATATGGCATATATTGTTGTCTGAAAAAATCATAGAGATCGGTTGTATATATAGTATATATCTCATTCAACCTATTGTTCAGATAAGAAACTTTTCGCAATATCTACCCCATTTTAACAGCTATAAGCTTCAAATTTCACCGATTGCTTACGTATATAGTATATATTTCTGTGTCAAAAAATCATAGAGATCGGTGATATATATAATATATATATGATGGTATATATAGTATATATATATTTTTTTTGCGATTTCTGCCCCATTTTAACAGCTAGAAGCTTCAAATTTCACCAAATGCTTACGTGTATAGCATATATTGATGTCTGAAAAAATCATTGAGATCGGTGGTATACATAGTATATATCTCATACAACCGATTGTTCAGATAAGAAACTTTGCGCAATTTCTGCCCCCTTTTAACAGCTAGAAGCTTCAAATTTCACCAAATGCTTACGCATATAGCATATATTGTTGTCTGAAAAAATCATAGAGATCGGTGGTATATATATTATATATTTTATATAAACTGTCATTTTTGGCCCTTTTTTACGGCTAGAAGCTTCAAAATTCATCAAATTTCATCAAATAATTACGTATAGGTCATATATTTTTGAAATACGTGATTCGTAGTCATAGTTTTTACATGCAGACCACAAAAACGTGAAGCTTTGCATCCTCACACAAAGTACCTACCCATTTTTATTTTATATTTATCTTAAAAATTGTATAGATATGTTCAAATTTCACCAAATGTTTACGTGTATAGCATATACTGTTGTCTGAAAAATCATAGAGACCGGTGGTATATATAGTATATATCTCATACAACCGATTGTTGAAATAAGAAACTTTGCGCAATTTCTTCCCCATTTTAACAGCTAGAAGCTTCAAATTTCACCAAATGCTTACGTGTATAGCATATATTGTTGTCTAAAAAAATCATAGAGACCGGTGGTATATATAGTATATATCTCATACAACCGATTGTTGAGATAAGAAACTTTGCGCAATTTCTTCCCCATTTTAACAGCTAGAAGCTTCAATTTCACCAAATGCTTACGTACATAGCATATATTGTTATCTGAAAAAATCATAGAGATCGGTTGTATATATATTATATACCCCATATAAACTATATTTTTTTACCCCTTTTTTACGGCTAGAAGCTTCAAAATTCATCAAATTTCATCAAATAGTTACGTTTACGTCATATATTGTTGAAATACGTGATTCGTAGTCATAGTTTTTACACGCAGACCACAAAAAACCTGAAACTTTGCATCCTCACACAAAGTACTTACCTATTTTTATACCTTTCATGAAAATGAAATGGTATATTAATTTCGTCACGAAACCCAAAATTGTAAGTCCTTAAAGGAAAATAGATAGACCCAACATTAAGTATACCGAAATAATCAGGTTGAAGAGATGAGTTGATTTAGCCATGTCCGTCTGTCGGTCTGTCTGTTTGTATGCAAACTAGTCCCTCAATTTTTGAGATATCTTGATAAAATTTGGTGATCGGGTTTATTTGGGTGTCCGATTAGACATTTGTCGGAACCGGTCGGATCGGACCACTATAGCATATATCCTCCATACAACCGATTTTTCAGAAAAAGAGGATTTTTGTCATATCTTACTCAATTTAACAGATTGAAGCTTCAAACTTCACCATATAATTTCGCATATTGCACATATTGTTGCCTGAAAAAATTGATGAGATCGGTCGTATATATAGTATATATCCCCCACAACCGATTGTTCAGATAAGAAACTTTTCGTAATTACTGCCCTATTTTAAGAGATAGAGGCTTCAAATTTCAACGAGTGCTTACGTATATATCATATATTGTTGTCTGAAAAAATCATAAAGATCGGTGGTATATATAGTATATATATGGTGGTATATATAGTATATATATATAGTATATATATATTTTCGCAATTTTAGCCCCATTTTAACAGCTAGAAGCTTCAAATTTCACCAAATGCTTACGTATATGGCATATATTGTCATCTGAAAAAATCATAGAGATCGGTTGTATATATAGTATATATCTCATTCAACCCATTGTTCAGATAAGAAACTTTTCGCAATTTCTACCCCATTTTAACAGCTATAAGCTTCAAATTTCACCGATTGCTTACGTATATAGTATATATTTCTGTGTCAAAAAATCATAGAGATCGGTGATATATATAATATATATATGATGGTATATATAGTATATATATAGTATATATATATTTTTTATTTGCGATTTCTGCCCCATTTTAACAGCTTGGAGCTTCAAATTTCACCAAATGCTTACGTGTATAGCACATATTGATGTCTGAAAAAATCATTGAGATCGGTGGTATACATAGTATATATCTCATACAACCGATTGTTCAGATAAGAAACTTTGCGCAATTTCTGCCCCGTTTTAGCAGCTAGAAGCTTCAAATTTCACCAAATGCTTACGCATATAGCATATATTGTTGTCTAAAAAAATCATAGAGATCGGTGGTATATATATTATATATTTCATATAAACTGTCATTTTTGGCCCTTTTTTACGACGAGAAGCTTCAAAATTCATCAAATTTCATCAAATAGTTACGTTTAGGTCATATATTTTTGAAATACGTGATTCGTAGTCATAGTATTTACATGCAGACCACAAAAAACGTGAAGCTTTGCATCCTCACACAAAGTACCTACCTATTTTTATACCTTTCATGAAAATGAAATGGTATATTAATTTCGTCACGAAACCCAAAATTGTAAGTCCTTAAAGGAAAACAGATAGACCCCCCATTAAATATACCGAAATAATCAGGTTGAAGAGCTGAGTTGATTTAGCCATGTCCGTCTGTCCGTCTGTCTGTTTGTATGCAAATTAGTCCCTCAATTTTTGAGATATCTTGACAAAATTTGGTGAGCGGGTGTATTTGGGCGTCCGATTAGACATTTGTCGGAACCGGCCGGATCGGACCACTATAGCATATATCCTCCAAACAACCGATTTTTCAGAAAAGAGGATTTGTGTAATATCTTACTGAATTTAACAGATTGAAGCTTATCTCATACAACCGATTGTTCAGATAAGAAACTTTGCGCAATTTCTGCCCCATTTTAACAGCTAGAAGCTTCAAATTTAACCAAATGCTTACGTATATAGCATATATTGTTGCCTGAAAAAATTGATGGGATCAGTCATATATATAGTATATATCCCCCACAACCGATTGTTCAGATAAGAAACTTTTCGTAATTACTGCCCTATTTTAAGAGCTAGAGGCTTCAAATTTCAACGAATGCTTACGTATATAGCATATATTGTTGTCTGAAAAAATCATAAAGATCGGTGGTATATATATTATATATATGGTGGTATATATAGTATATATATATAGTATATATATATATATTTTCGCAATTTAACCCCATTTTAACAGCTAGAAGCTTAAAATTTCACCGAATGCTTACGTATATGGCATATATTGTTGTCTGAAAAAATCATAGAGATCGGTTGTATATATAGTATATATCTCATTCAACCGATTGTTCAGATAAGAAACTTTGCGCAATTTCTGCCCCGTTTTAACAGCTAGAAGCTTCAAATTTCACCAAATGCTTACGCATATAGCATATATTGTTGTCTGAAAAAATCATAGAGATCGGTGGTATATATATTATATACTTCATATAAACTGTCATTTTTGGCCCTTTTTTACGGCTAGAAGCTTCAAAATTCATCAAATTTCATCAAATAGTTACGTTTAGGTCATATATTTTTGAAATACGTGATTCGTAGTCATAGTTTTTACATGCAGACCACAAAAAACGTGAAGCTTTGCATCCTCACACAAAGTACCTACCTATTTTTTATTTATATTTATCTTAAAAATTGTTTAGATATGTTCAAATTTCACCAAATATTTACGTGTATAGCATATACTTTTGTCTGAAAAAATCATAGAGACCGGTGGTATATATAGTATATATCTCATACAACCGATTGTTGAGATAAGAAACTTTGCGCAATTTCTTCCCCATTTTAACATCTAGAAGCTTCAAATTTCAACAAATGCTTACGTGTATAGCATATATTGTTGTCTAAAAAATCATTGAGATCGGTGGTATATATAGTATATATCCCATACAACCGATTGTTGAGATAAGAAACTTTGCGCAATTTCTTCCCCATTTTAACAGCTAGAAGCTTCAAATTTCACCAAATGCTTACGTGTATAGCATATATTGTTGTCTAAAAAAATCATAGAGACCGGTGGTATATATAGTATATATCTCATACAACCGATTGTTGAGATAAGAAACTTTGCGCTATTTCTTCCCCATTTTAACAGCTAGAAGCTTCAAATTTCACCAAATGCTTACGTGTATAGCATATATTGTTGTCTAAAAAAATCATAGAAACCGGTGGTATATATAGTATATATCTCATACAACCGATTGTTGAGATAAGAAACTTTGCGCAAATTCTTCCCCATTTTAACAACTAGAAGCTTCAAATTTCACCAAATGCTCACGTACATAGCATATATTGTTATCTGAAAAAATCAAAGAGATCGGTTGTATATATATTATATACCCCATATAAACTGTATTTTTTTACCCCTTTTTTACGGCTAGAAGCTTCAAAATTCATCAAATTTCATCAAATAGTTACGTTTACGTCATATATTGTTGAAATACGTGATTCTGTAGTCATAGTTTCTTACACGCAGACCACAAAAAACATGACACTTTGCATCCTCACACAAAGTACCTACCTATTTTTATACCTTTCATGAAAATGAAATGGTATATTAATTTCGTCACGAAACCCAAAATTGTAAGTCCTTAAAGGAAAATAGATAGACCCAACATTAAGTATACCGAAATAATCAGGTTGAAGAGCTGAGTTGATTTAGCCATGTCCGTCTGTCGGTCTGTCTGTTTGTATGCAAACTAGTCCCTCAATTTTTGAGATATCTTGATAAAATTTGGTGAGAGGGTGTATTTGGGTGTCCGATTAGACATTTGTCGGAGCCGGCCGGATCGGACCACTATATCATATATCCTCCATACAACCGATTTTTCAGAAAAAGAGGATTTTTGTCATATCTTACACAATTTAACAGATTGAAGCTTCAAACTTCACCATATAATTTCGTATATTGCACATATTGTAGCCTGAAAAAATTGATGAGATCGGTCGTATATATAGTATATATCCCCCACAACCGATTGTTCAGATAAGAAACTTTTCGTAATTACTGCCCTATTTTAAGAGCTAGAGGCTTCAAATTTCAACGAATGCTTACGTATATAGCATATATTGTTGTCTGAAAAAATCATAAAGATCGGTGGTATATATAGTATATATATGGTGGTATATATAGTATATATATATTTTTCGCAATTTTAGCCCCATTTTAACAGCTAGAAGCTTCAAATTTCACCGAATGCTTACGTATATGGCATATATTGTTGTCTGAAAAAATCATAGAGATCGGTTGTATATATAGTATATATCTAATCAACCCGATTGTTCAGATAAGAAACTTTTCGCAATTTCTACCCCATTTTAACAGCTATAAGCTTCAAATTTCACCGATTGCTTACGTATATAGTATATATTGTCTGTGTCAAAAAATCATAGAGATCGGTGATATATATAATATATATATGATGGTATATATAGTATATATATAGTATATATATATATTTGTTTACGATTTCTGCCCCATTTTAACAGCTACGAGCTTCAAATTTCACCAAATGCTTACGTGTATAGCATATATTGATGTCTGAAAAAATCATTGAGATCGGTGGTATACATAGTATATATCGCATACAACCGATTGTTCAGATAAGAAACTTTGCGCAATTTCTGCCCCGTTTTAACAGCTAGAAGCTTCAAATTTCACCAAATGCTTACGCATATAGCATATATTGTTGTCTGAAAAAATCATAGAGATCGGTGGTATATATATTATATATTTCATATAAACTGTCATTTTTGGCCCTTTTTTACGGCTAGAAGCTTCAAAATTCATCAAATTTCATCAAATAGTTACGTTTAGGTCATATATTTTTGAAATACGTGATTCGTAGTCATAGTTTTTACATGCAGACCACAAAAAACGTGAAGCTTTGCATCCTCACACAAAGTACCTACCTATTTTTATACCTTTCATGAAAATGAAATGGTATATTAATTTCGTCACGAAACCCAAAATTGTAAGTCCTTAAAGGAAAACAGATAGACCCACCATTAAGTATACCGAAATAATCAGGTTGAAGAGCTGAGTTGATTTAGCCATGTCCGTCTGTCCGTCTGTCCGTCTGTCTGTTTGTATGCAAACTAGTCCCTCAATTTTGAGATATCTTGACAAAATTTGGTGAGCGGGTGTATTTAGGCGTCCGATTAGACATTTGTCGGAACCGGCCGGATCGGACCACTATAGCATATATCCTCCATACAACCGATTTTTCAGAAAAAGAGGACTTTTGTAATATCTTACTCAATTTAACAGATTGAAGCTTCAAACTTCACCATATTATTTCGTATGTTGCACATATTGTTGCCTGAAAAAATTGATGAGATCGGTCGTATATATCCCCCACAACCGATTGTTCAGATAAGAAACTTTTCGTAATTGCTGCCCTATTTTAAGAGCTAGAGGCTTCACATTTCAACGAATGCTTACGTATATAGCATACATTGTTGTTTGAAAAAATCATAAAGATCGGTTGTATATATAGTATATATATGGTGGTATATATAGTATATATATATAGTATATATATATATAGTATATATATTTTCGCAAATTTTAGCCCCATTTTAACAGCTAGAAGCTTCAAATTTCACCGAATATTTACTTATATAGCATATATTGTTGTCTGAAAAAATCATAGAGATCGGTTGTATATATAGTATATATCTCATACAACCGATTGTTCAGATAAGAAACTTTTCGCAATTTCTACCCCATTTTAACAGCTATAAGCTTCAAATTTCACCGATTGCTTACGTATATAGCATATATTGTTGTCTGAAAAAATCATAGAGATCGGTTGTATATATAGTATATATCTCATACAACCGATTGTTCAGATAAGAAATTTTTGGCATTTTCTACCCCATTTTAACAGCTATAAGCTTCAAATTTCACCGATTGTTTACGTATATAGTATATATTGTTGTGTCAAAAAAAGAGTCAAAATAGAGATCGGTGATATATAATATATATATGATGGTATATATATATAGTATATATATATTTTTTTTTGCTATTTCGGCCCCATTTTAACAGCTAGAAGCTTCAAATTTCACCAAATGCTTACGTGTATAGCATATGTTGATGTCTGAAAAAATAATTGAGATCGGTGGTATACATAGTATATATCTCATACAACCGATTGTTCAGATAAGAAACTTGGCGCAATTTCTTCCCCATTTTAACAGCTAGAAGCTTCAAATTTCACCAAATGCTTACGTATATGGCATATATTGTTGTCTGAAAAAAATCATAGAGATCGGTTGTATATATAGTATATATCTCATTCAACCGATTGTTCAGATAACAAACTTTTCGCAATTACTGCCCCGTTTTAACAGCTAAAAAAAAATAAATGTAAGGCGCGATAACCTCCGAAGAGATCTAAGGCCGAGCTTCTCTTCCAATTTGCGTCGTGCTCCTCTTGATTTTCCCTACAAATTGGCCGGACGGGACCTACATGTTTTATGCCGACTCCGAACGGCATCTGCAAAGCAGATGAGTTTTCACTGAGAGCTTTTCATGGCAGAAATACACCCGGAGTGCTTGCCAAACACTGCCGAGGGGAGACCCCGCTTAGAAAAATTTTCTTCTAATTGAAAAATCTTATTTCTAAAATTTTGATGTTGCTTTGCCCGGGAGTTGAACCCAGGGCGTACGGTGTGATAGGCGGAGCACGCTACCATCACACCACGGTGGCCGCCAAATGCTTACGTGTATAGCATATATTTTTGTCTGAAAAAATCATAGAGATCGGTGGTATATATATTATATATTTCATATAAACTGTCATTTTTGGCCCTTTTTTACGGCTAGAAGCTTCAAAATTCATCAAATTTCATCAAATAGTTACGTTTAGGTCATATATTTTTGAAATACGTGATTCGTAGTCATAGTTTATACATGCAGACCACAAAAAACGTGAAGCTTTGCATCCTCACACAAAGTACCTACTTATTTTTATACCTTTCATGAAAATGAAATGGTATATTAATTTCGTCACGAAACCCAAAATTGTAAGTCCTTAAAGGAAAACAGATAGACCCACCATTAAGTATACCGAAATAATCAGGTTGAAGAGCTGAGTTGGTTTAGCCATGTCCGTCTGTCCGTCTGTTCGTCTGTCTGTTTGTATGCAAACTAGTCCCTCAATTTTTGAGATATCTTGACAAAATTTGGTGAGCGGGTGTATTTGGGTGTCCGATGAGACATTTGTCGGAACCAGGCGGATCGAACCACTATAGCATATATCTTCCATACAACCGATTTTTCAGAAAAAGAGTATTTTTGTCATATCTTACTCAATTTAACAGATTAAAGCTTCAAACTTCACCATATAATTTCGTATATTGCACATATTGTTGCCTGAAAAAATTGATGAGATCGGTCGTATATATAGTATATATCCCCCACAACCGATTGTTCAGATAAGAAACTTTTCGTAATTACTGCCCTATTTTAAGAGCTAGAGGCTTCAAATTTCAACGAATGCTTACGTATATAGCATATATTGTTGTCTGAAAAAATCATAAAGATCGGTGGCATATATAGTATATATATGGTGTATATATAGTATATATATATAGTATATATATATATATTTTTTCGCAATCTTAGCCCCATTTTAACAGCTAGAAGCTTCAAATTTCACCGAATGCTTACGTATATGGCATATATTGTTGTCTGAAAAATCATAGAGATCGGTTGTATATATAGTATATATCTCATTCAACCGATTGTTCAGATAAGAAACTTTTCGCAATTTCTACCCCATTTTAACAGCTATAAGCTTCAAATTTCACCGATTGCTTACGTATATAGCATATATTGCTGTGTGAAAAAATCATAGAGATCGGTGATATATATAATATATATATGATGGTATATATAGATATATATAGTATATAGATATATTTTTTTTGCGATTTCTGCCCCATTTTAACAGGTAGGAGCTTCAAATTTCACCAAATGCTTTCGTGTATAGCATATATTTGCTGTCTGAAAAAATCATAGAGATCGGTGGTATATATATTATATATTTCATATAAACTGTCATTTTTGGCCCTTTTTTTACGGCGAGAAGCTTCAAAATTCATCAATTTCATCAAATAGTTACGTTTAGGTCATATATTTTTGAAATACGTGATTCGTAGTCATAGGTTTTACATGCAGACCACAAAAAACGTGAAGCTTTGCATCCTCACACAAAGTACTTACCTATTTTTATACCTTTCATGAAAATGAAATGGTATATTAATTTCGTCACGAAACCCAAAATTGTAAGTCCTTAAAGGAAAAACAGATAGACCCACCATTAAGTATACCGAAATAATCAGGTTGAAGAGCTGAGTTGATTTAGCCATGTCCGTCTGTCCGTCTGTCCTGTTTGTATGCAAACTAGTCCCTCAATTTTTGAGATATCTTGACAAAATTTGGTGAGCGGGTGTATTTGGGTGTCCGATTAGACATTTGTCGGAACCGGCCGGATCGGACCACTATAGCATATATCCTCCATACAACCGATTTTTCAGAAAAAGAGGATTTTTGTAATATCTTACTCAATTTAACAGATTGAAGCTTCAAACTTCACCATATAATTTCGTATATTGCACATATTGTTGCCTGAAAAAATTGATGAGATCGGTCGTATATATAGTATATATCCCCACACAACCGATTGTTCAGATAAGAAACTTTTCATAATTACTGCCCTATTTTAAGAGCTAGAGGCTTCAAATTTCAACGAATGCTTACGTATATAGCATATATTGTTGTCTGAAAAAATTATAAAGATCGGTGGTATATATAGTATATATATATATATAGTATATATATATTTCCGCAATTTTAGCCCCATTTTAACAGCTAGAAGCTTCAAATTTCACCGAATGCTTACGTATATGGCATATATGTTGTCTAAAAAAATCATAGAGATCGGTTGTATATATAGTATATATCTCATTCAACCGGTTGTTCAGATAAGAAACTTTTCGCAATTTCTACCCCATTTTAACAGCTATAAGCTTCAAATTTCACCAAATGCTTACGTGTATAGCATATATTGATGTCTGAAAAAATCATTGAGATCGGTGGTATATATAGTATATATCTCATACAACCGATTGTTCAGATAAGAAACTTTGCGCAATTTCTACCCCATTTTAACAGCTATAAGCTTCAAATTTCACCGATTGCTTACGTATATAGTATATATTGCTGTGTCAAAAAATCATAGAGATCGGTGATATATATAATATATATATGATGGTATATAGTATATATATAGTATATATATATATTTTAGCGATTTCTGCCCCATTTTAACAGCTAGAAGCTTCAAATTTCACCAAATGCTTACGTGTATAGCATATATTGATGTCTGAAAAAATCATTGAGACCGGTGGTATAATAGTATATATCATACAACCGATTGTTAGATAGAAACTTTGCGCAATTTCTCCCCGCTTTAACAGCTAGAAGCTTCAAATTCACCCATCAACGCTTACGCATATAGCATATATTGTTGTCTGAAAAAATCATAGAGATCGGTGTTATATATATTATATACTGCATATAAACTGTCATTTTGGCCTTTTTACGGCTAGAAGCTTCAAAATTCATCAAATTTCATCAAATAGTTACGTTTAGGTATATTACTTTGAAATACGTGATTCGTAGTCATAGTTTTAAATGCTAGACCAAAAAAACGTGAAGCTTTGCACCTCACACAAAGTACCTACTATTTTTTATTTATATTTATCTTAAAAATGTTTAGTATGTTCAAATTTCACCAAATGGTTACGTGTATAGCATATAACTGTTGTGAAAAATCATAGAGACCGGTGGTATATGATATAGTATATATCTCATACAACGATGTAGAGATAAGAACTTGCGCAATTTCTTCACCCATTTAACAGCTAGAAGCTTCAAATTTCACAATGCTTACGTATAGCATATATTGTTGTCTAAAAAAATCATGAGATCGGTGGTATATATAGTATATATCATACAACGATTTGTTAATAAGAAACTTTCGCAATTTACCCATTTTAACAGCTAGAAGCTTCAAATTTCACCAAATGCTTACGTTATAGCATATATGTTGTCTAAAAAAATCATAGAGACGGTGGATATATAGTATATATCTCATACAACCGATTGTTGAGATAAGAAACTTTGCGCAATTTCTTCCCCATTTTAACAGCTAGAAGCTTCAAATTTCACCAAATGCTTACGTGTATAGCATATATTGTTGCCTAAAAAATCATAGAGACCGGTGGTATATATAGTATTATATCTCATACAACCGATTGTTGAGATAAGAAACTTTGCGCAATTTCTTCCCCATTTTAACAGCTAGAAGCTTCAAATTTCACCAAATGCTTACGTACATGGCATATATTGTTATCTGAAAAAATCATAGAGATCGGTTGTATATATATTATATACCCCATATAAACTGTATTTTTTTACACCTTTTTTACGGCTAGAAGCTTCAAAATTCATCAAATTTCATCAAATAGTTACGTTTACGTCATATATTGTTGAAATACGTGATTCGTAGTCATAGTTTTTACACGCAGACCATAAAAAACTTGAAACTTTGCATCCTCACACAAAGTACCTACCTATTTTTATACCTTTCATGAAATGAAATGGTATATTAATTTCGTCACGAAACCCAAAATTGTAAGTCCTTAAAGGAAAAAGATAGACCCAACATTAAGTATACCGAAATAATCAGGTTGAAGAGCTGAGTTGATTAGCCATGTCCGTCTGTCGGTCTGTCTGTTTGTATGCAAACTAGTCCCTCAATTTTTGAGATATCTTGATAAAATTTGGTGAGCGGGTGTATTTGGGTGTCCGATTAGACATTTGTCGGAACCGGCCGGATCGGACCACTATAGCATATATCCTCCATACAACCGATTTTTCAGAAAAAGAGGATTTTTGTCATATCTTACTCAATTTAACAGATTGAAGCTTCAAACTTCACCATATAATTTCGTATATTGCACATATTGTTGCCTGAAAAAATGATGAGATCGGTGTATATATAGTATATATCACAACCGATGTTTCAGATAAGAAAACTTTTCGTAATTACTGCCTATTTTAAGGCTAGAGGCTTCAAATTTCAACGAATGCTTACGTATATAGCATATTGTTGTCTGAAAAAATTATAAAGATCGATGGTATATATATATATATATATAGTATATAATTATATTTCCGCAATTTTAGCCCATTTAACAGCTAGAAGCTTCAAATATTCAACGAATGCTTACGTATATGGCATATATTGTTGTCTGAAAAATCATTGAGATCGGTGGTATACATAGTATATATCTCATACAACCGATTGTTCAGATAAGAAACTTTGCGCAATTTCTGCCCCATTTTAACAGCTAGAAGCTTCAAATTTCACCAAATGCTTACGTATATAGCATATATTGTTGTCTGAAAAAATCATAGAGATCGGTGGTATATATATTATATACTCATATAAACTGTCATTTTTGCCCCTTTTTACGGATAGAAGCTTCAAAATTCATCAAATTTCATCAAATAGTTACGTTTACGTCATATATTTTTGAAATACGTGATTCGTAGTCATAGTTTTTACATGCAGACCACAAAAAACGTGAAGCTTTGCATCCTCACACAAAGTACCTACCTATTTTTATACCTTTCATGAAAATGAAATGGTATATTAATTTCGTCACGAAACCCAAAATTGTAAGTCCTTAAAGGAAAATAGATAGACCCAACATTAAGTATACCGAAATAATCAGGTTGAAGAGCTGAGTTGATTTAGCCATGTCCCGTCTGTCCGTCTGTCTGTTTGTATGCAAACTAGTCCCTCAATTTTTGAGATATCTTGATAAAATTTGGTGAGCGGGTGTATTTGGGTGTCCGATTAGACATTTGTCGGAACCGGCCGGATCGGACCACTATAGCATATATCCTCCATACAACCGATTTTTCAGAAAAAGAGGATTTTTGTCATATCTTACTCAATTTAACAGATTGAAGCTTCAAACTTCACCATATAATTTCGTATATTGCACATATTGTTGCCTGAAAAAATTGATGAGATCGGTCGTATATATAGTATATATCCCCCACAACCGATTGTTCAGATAAGAAACTTTTCGTAATTACTGCCCTATTTTAAGAGCTAGAGGCTTCAAATTTCAACGAATGCTTACGTATATAGCATATATTGTTGTCTGAAAAAATCATAAAGATCGGTGGTATATATAGTATATATATGGTGGTATATATAGTATATATATATAGTATATACATATATATATTTTCGCAATTTTAGCCCCATTTTAACAGCTAGAAGCTTCAAATTTCACCGAATGCTTACGTATATGGCATATATTTTTGTCTGAAAAAATCATAGAGATCGGTTGTATATATAGTATATATCTCATTCAACCGATTGTTCAGATAAGAAACTTTTCGCAATTTCTACCCCATTTTAACAGCTATAAGCTTCAAATTTCACCGATGCTTACGTATATAGCATATATTGCTGTGTCAAAAAATCATAGAGATCGGTGATATATATAATATATATATGATGGTATATATAGTATATATATTTTTTTTTCGCGATTTCTGCCCCATTTTAACAGCTAGAAGCTTCAAATTTCACCAAATGCTTACGTGTATAGCATATATTGATGTCTGAAAAAATCAATGAGATCGGTGGTAATTATAGTATATATCTCATACAACCGATTGTTCAGATAAGAAAACTTTGCGCAATTTCTGCCCCATTTAAACAGCTATAAGCTTCAAATTTCACCAAATGCTTACGTGTATAGCATATATTGATGTCTGAAAAAATCATTGAGATCGGTGGTATATATAGTATATATCTCATTCAACAGATTGTTCAGATAAGAAACTTTTCGCAATTTCTACCCCATTTTAACAGCTATAAGCTTCAAATTTCACGATTGCTACGTATATAGTATATATTGCTGTGTCAAAAAATCATAGAGATCGGTGATATATATAATATATATATGATGGTAATATATAGTATATATATATTTTTTTTGCGATTTCTCCCCATTTTAACAGCTAGAAGCTTCAAATTTCACCAAGTGCTTACGTATGTGGCATATATTGATGTTTGAAAAAATCATGAGATCGGTGGTATATATAGTATATATCTCATTCAACCGATTGTTCAGATAAGCAACTTTTCGCAATTTCTACCCCATTTTAACAGCTATAAGCTTCAAATTTCACCGATTGCTTACGTATATAGTATATATTGCTGTGTCAAAAAATCATAGAGATCGGTGATATATATAATATATATATGATGGTATATATAGTATATATATTTTTTTTTGCGATTTCTGCCCCATTTTAACAGCTAGAAGCATCAAATTTCACCAAATGCTTACGTATATGGCATATATTGTTGTCTGAAAAAATCATAGAGATCGCTTGTATATATAGTATATATCTCATACAACCGATTGTTCAGATAAGAAACTTTGCGCAATTTCTGTCCCGTTTTAACAGATAGAATCTTCAAATTTCACCAAATGCTTACGCATATAGCATATATTGTTGTCTGAGAAAATCATAGAGATCGGTGGTATATATATTATATATTTCATATAAACTGTCATTTTTGGAACTTTTTTACGGCTAGAAGCTTCAAAATTCATCAAATTTCATCAAATAGTTACGTTTAGGTCATATATTTTTGAAATACGTGATTCGTAGTCATAGTTTTTACACGCAGACCACAAAAAACTTGAAGCTTTGCATCCTCACACAAAAGTACCTACCTATTTTTTATTTTATATTTATCTTAAAAATTGTTTAGATATGTTCAAATTTCACCAAATGTTTACGTGTATAGCATAAACTGTTGTCTGAAAAAATCATAGAGACCGGTGGTATATATAGTATATATCTCATACAACCGATTGTTGAGATAAGAAACTTTGCGCAATTTCTTCCCCATTTTAACAGCTAGAAGCTTCAAATTTCTCCAAATGCTTACGTGTATAGCATATATTGTTGTCTAAAAAAATCATTGAACATACGAATTAAAAAGGGGAGGTACACCCTAATATAATTATATAAGTATTCGTTTGTTCGCAACAATTTTTAGAAGTTTATGGCCAAAGAAGAATATGACAAAACTGATCACTTTGTCAGTTCTTCTTTTCCCCAAAAAGGATGATGTAACAGAGCCTTAATAAATAATAAAATGTCACCCTGTGTTCAAGTTGCTGCAACACCAGTTGTCTACCCACGGGTGTGGAACAACTTGAATACAGATCAATTCGGCTCGGCAGAAAAAAGACCGGCATTATCAATATAATTATAATTTGGACCCTGTGGGAAAATTAAATAATTTAATTGTACAAACAAAATATAAAAACTTTAATAAGTGGAAAGTAAATTACAATATAACATTTATTGTACTACAGAAATTAAACTAACTTAAATAAAGTTAAAGAAGTTTCAATTAAAATAATTTGTTTGGCGTTGTCGTGCAAAGCGCACATGCAATTTTCAGAGGTTCCAAAATGGAACCTTACATTATAATACAAAATGCACTTAGTTTTGTACACACATATTGTTGTTGTCGTTTGGGTGGCCAAAAGGCGTATTCTTGTCCAATTTTTTTAAATTGAAATGTTTTATTACTTTCACTTACGGCAATACACATATCAGTTTTGACAGATCTATTTTTTGGTGACATATAAAAACCACTAAGCACTATAAAGTCTGAATACATGTAAACCACCTTAATAATCTAGTATCATTTTCTATTACCATCTTTACTTTATACATACATACATACTTTCATGTTATTATATACATACTAAATAAAGATGATTCATTCTGATCATATGTATTTAATTAGCGAGCTTTGCTCATATTGCTTTATACAATGGTTTTTGTAATTGATATTAGAGAAAAATTGTAAGTTTACAAACGGCGATTGTTACTAGGACATGTTTTTGAATTTCACTTCTTCATCAGCTAGCTTTTCGGGAGCTGAGCGTTGAACTCGAGTCGAGATGATTCATTCTTTTCTCTACCTTTGTGTCATAAGCATCGCCTCTCATTTTTGCTGTAAAGACATTACAGATATAGACTTCCATATATCAAACTCATCAGTATCGAAAAAAAAATTGATTGAGCCATGTCCGTCCGTCCGCCCGTTAACACAATAACTTGAGTAAATATTGAGGTATCTTCACCAAATTTGGTACACCTGGACCCATAAGATATTGGTATTGAAAATGAGCGAAATCGGATGATAACCACACCCACTTTTTATATTTATAACGTTTAGGAAAACACAAAAAACCTGATTATTTAGTAAATAATACACCTAGAATGTTGAAATTTGACGTGTGGACTGATATTGAGACTCTTGATATAAATTTGAAACAAATTTTTGAAATGGGCGTGGCACCGCCGCAAGCGGACAAGAAGAACGCCTTTCTCTCCTGTCACAGTGTTGGTGGTTGAACTCCTTCGAAATGGCTCGACCGATTCCTCATGCAACCCCAATGACCTAGGGGAGGGTGGGATGGCCAGAATGTTTAATTTGGTCATATAAATCGTTCCCGAGATGGTCGGGCTAGTACCTTTGTTTAGGTCACAGGCCTAAATATATCTGCCCTCCCTCGTAACATTATTAACTGCCACCCATACACGCTTGTGGTCACTAGCACACACAGTCATGTGTGAGGGGTAGTATGTATGCATATTTGCTTTTACCGCTGTGAGCCCGCGGCATAGCAACTTTGTTGCCGGGAAACCCAACGAAGGTGCTGTATCGTGGGTTCATAAACTCTTGTTGCAAAGGGGGTTGTCCTCTTTGAATCCAGCAGCCGTCAAGGAAACACTGAATTCCACGTTCACGTAAGTGCAAATATTTTTCGTATATTCTAATATTCCATTTCACAACATTTGTTAAACATTTTTCTTAACATTTGTTGTTTGTTTTCAATGCATTCAATAAAAAACAATTGTAATTCCATATATTAACACGAACCTTTTTGGTGTTTTTATTTTTCTTCTTTTTTCCCGCCTAAACATTTTATCAACAATTACGTGGGTACGGGCTGTTGCTACCACGCAATTGTACATATTCCTTACCACGCCGGTCAAGAGAACCGCACCAAGATATGCAGTCCACACCACTCCTCTTAGGCGAAACCGAACCAGTTAATCAAAAATATCATGATATAATCAACGAAGCAGATACACCAAACATCAGCAATTCTTCATCACATACATATCACTAAGCAATCTATAGAGGCAAAAAATCATCCAACAACAATACCAACATCCAATATCAACAGCGGATCAACAATTAATTAAAAGGTACGTGGTCTATTCCGTGCTAGGTAGTGTTTTTTTTGTTAATAAAAATTACAAAATTAAATTATAAATTGTTTCTTTCTTATCAAAAAGTCCAAGTGAGTGTTAAGTTGAAAATTTATATTTTGCGCAAAAGTAGGGAAAATTTAAAGCATTTGCGCACCTTTCGGTACACAAAGATTGTTCCACAAGCATAGGCAGTTATTTAAAGTTTGTACATCACACCTTGTGACTATCTGGAACAATCCCCCACCCGCGGTAAGATTGTCGGGACACAGCTCAAGGTAGTACAACACTGCTTTAAAAGGTTAACATAACCTCAAACACCGCTTTGCGCCACATTTCTATTTCCAATTTTTGCATAATTTTCATTTTCAAAAATATTCACAAAATTAAATATTGATTTGTTGAGGTTATTAAACCAAAATTTTAATTACAATTTACAAGCACATACAGTTAAACAAAGTTTTCCCCATACAAGGTTAGGTTAGGTTGCAAGGGCTGAGCTGGACACTATGATAACAGCTCACTACTTGGGCTACCAATGGGCCCATTGTAATACCCTATACGGTCTCAAAGAGCACTTTACCCTGCCTAAAGCGTGTCAAACCACTTCGTGGAAATTATCTATTTTGCTAGAGTCTTTACTTCATAGCTAAAGACCTCAGCAAGGTCATGTAGAAAAGGTTTACCAAGGATGGCCAACCTACGCCTACTAAGCGCTGGACAATGACAGAGAAGGTGCTGGGCACTCTCCTCCTCTTCTGTACATCTGCAGCTGCGACAATAGTCGAAGGTCGTTGCCCCCATTCTAGCACCATGCGCGCCTATTAAACAATGCCTTGTTAGAACTCTTATCAGAGACGATAGAACTGATTTGTTTAAATCAGAAGGGCTCCTGTGCGCCCCTTGTCATATTAGGGCCAGGTTAGCCTGGATGTCTCACACGGTGATATGGCTGACCATAGTCCATTTGCAACTCTTATAGTGCTTGTGTTCACACGAAGCCTGAAAGTGGCCATGGGTATACCTACCGAATCATTTCCCGGAAGGATATGGTCGGTGGTGCCTCTTCTGGCCAGCTCGTCTGCTCTGCAGTATCCATATAAGGCTGATACTGAAGTGCTGAGCCATCTCGTTAAGAGATCTACGCATTCAGTGACCGACTTTGCGTTGTCGACGAACGAGTCCAGGGCCTTTAATGCGGCCTGGCTGTCTGAGAAAATAGACACCCGTTTACCATCCTTAGGCATAGACCCGATATGGTTCACAGCCCTGTGTATTGCCAGCATTTCCGCTTGGTAGCCGAAAAGAGACCTCTAGACCCAGATCCGGTGGAAAAGAGGCCTGTTCCCACCTTGCCCTCAGCTTAGAACCATCCGTGAATATGTTGATGGCACCCGTTACCGTATGCTGTCTGGTTCCACATACAAATCACTTGCACTTATTTTTACACGGGCAATACGATTGCAATTTATTTTCTTGTTATAATACAAAGTGCACTTAGTTTGTACACACATATTGTAGTTGTTGTTTGGGTGGCCAAATGGCGTAATCTTGTCCAATTTTTTTATATTGAAATCTTTTATCATTTTCACTTGCGGCAATACACATATCAGTTTTGACTGATCTATTCTTTGGTGATATATAAAGATCACTAAGCACTATAAAGTCTGAATACAGTCCTTGATTAGGTTATATAAGGGTCCATAACGAGTGTTTCGCATTTTTTATACTCAGCGGCTTTGCACACAGAGTATATTAACTATGATAACGGTTCGTTGTACAGGTATAAAGGAATCGATATAGATATAGACTTCCATATATCAAAATCATCAGTATCGAAAAAAAATTTGATTGAGGCATGTCCGTCCGTACGTCCGTCCACCCGTTAACACGATAACTTGAGTAAATATTGAGATATCTTCACCAAATTTGGTACACGAGCTTACCTGGACCCATAATATATTGGTATTGAAAATGAGCGAAATCGGATGATAACCACGCCCTCTTTTTATATATATGACATTTTGGAAAACACAAAAAATCTGATTATTTAGTAAATAATACACCTAGAATGTTGAAATTTGACGTGTGGACTGATATTGAGACTCTTGATAAAAATTAGAAAACATTTTTTTAAATGGGCGTGGCACCGCCCTCTTGTGATAAATAAATTTTACAAATATTATTTATCATAAATCAAAAATCGTTAAACCTATCGTAACAAAATTCGGCGGAGAAATTTCCTTTACTATAAGGAATGCTTTGAAGCAAAATTAACGAAATCCGTTAAGTACCACGCCCACTTTTATATAAACGATTTTTAAAAGGGACGTGGACGAATAAAATAAGCTATATCTTTGCAAAAAGAGGCTTTATATCATGGTATTTCACTTCCCAAGTGGATTTATAACAACAATAGGTGGTTTTTACGCGGCATAGGCTCTCACACGTCCCCAACTCCCATTCTACATATGTATCCATGAATTTTATTTATAACCCATCTGTATTACATTGGATCTATTGTATTATATCTTATTATACTCCCCAAAGTCAATGAATTACACTTATATTTAAATTCCCCACTTGGAGTGTCATGTTCGTGTGGCAACCTCTGTCGCGTTAAATCACCAGAACGAATTCGCCGCAATCTGCAGTGGGGCGATCTGTTGCCGCCGCCTGCTGTCAGAACGGATATATACATATTCAATATTATTGTCATCTTGTGAAAAGAGATTGCTTAATTTTCTTTGCTTATTGTGAATTGCGAATTTTCATTTAGTGCTCTGCAAATCATCGGTTTTATTTTCTTTTATTTTATTAAAATTAAAAAGTATTGTAATTCGACAATTTGCAGTTTATAAGTGAATCTAGCCACATCTTCAAAGTTTTAATCTGATTTCGGTATCGAAAAGTTTCTCCGCAAACAATTTATTCTAAAATACATAGCTCGTGCTTCATAGAAATATTTAAAACAAATCATTACCGAGCAAAATAAATAATAGTTGTTTCCTTTAATTACCATAAATTTGGGCAACAGATAAAGTGCTGAGTGTAGTCATATACAAAGTACCTACAAAATCTGCAAAGCAGATCGATACCGGGTTCAAATAAGGTGATTTTAATTTACTCATCACAATGGTGAATCGCTTTCGGTGTGCTAAAATATCTCGCATTTCTTGGGACGCACTCATGGGCTTGTATTGTGCTATTCCTGATTTCTGCAACATTGACTGCACCATCCATACGGTGAGACTCAATAAGCTCCCGGTAACTATTGCATCCGCATCTAAACCATCTACTGCAGAAGCTTTAAGCGAACGTAACGCATTGCTAACCAGGAGAAATCGACGCACCAACCCGAATTACGATCGCCGCGTCAACATATTGGTATTTCCCATCGTGATCATCATACCAGGTAATTCATTTAACATTATATATTGGTAAGTCCCTCCATGGCAAGCGATTAACTTGGTAAGAATTAGCTAGTGGTCCTTCGTCGCCATCGAAGAAACCAGCGGTTTTAATAATATAAATACATGTACATATATTATTAAGTATATTCCCAAGTAAATTTTGGTGGCTCCCGACCATATAAAATTTTCCCGCCAAAAATACATTTTTCCCGCCATAAAATATATGTATGTATATTCCCACCACCATATACACACGTACATAAAAGCGGTGCATTACAAACCGGCAAATTCCGCCTTGCGTGACCATGAACACAATTGGCGGGAATGA
>JARSSU010038039.1:0-31180 GCA_029619165.1 Eurosta solidaginis | reverse complement strand
AAGAGTATTTATAAAATGGAGTGGCCTTAGTTCTATATGTGTACGCCTTTCGAGATATCGCCATAAAGTGGACCGGGGGTGACTCTAGAATTCGTTTGGTCGCAATATGGGTATCAAATGAAAGGTTTTTAATTTTAGTATTTTCAAAAGGGAGTGGGCCCTTAGTTCTATAGTGGATGCCTTTTCGGATATCGCCATAAAGGTGACCAGGGGTGACTCTTCTAAGATGTTTTGTTACGATATTTGTTATCAAATTAAAGGTATTAATGGGGGTTTTAAAAGGAGTGGTGGTAGTTGTATATGTAAGGCGTTTTCAATATCGACCGGAGCAAATGTGTCCGCAGAACATCATCTGTCGTTACACGCTAATTTTATTTATATATGTATACCACGGACCTATTCCTGCAAGCGTCCACGGGCGTTTTTTTGGATTTCGCCCTGCAGAACTTTTTTCATTTTCCTTCTACTTATATGGGAGGTGTCCTGTGCCATTTTACAAGTTTTTTTTCCAAATTTATATTTGCGATCAATAAACCAATCCAATTAACCATGTTTCATGCACCATGTTTTCATTTCATCCCCTTGTTTTTTTCCCTATTTGGGTATAGAATATGCTTATTTTTTTTTTTTTTTGTTTTTTTTTCATTTTTTCGTATTTTTTTCGATATCGTAAAAGTGGGCGGTGGTGGTCTTAGAGGTGTCCGGATTTCGCTTTTCGGGGCCATATGTTTATAAACCAATATTAACGGAGTTCAGATAATTACGTGAAACTGAGGTTTAGGTAGATTATCGAGTTTTTTGCCTCAGGGTATCTTTGTTAAAAAAAACGGGCCGAAGCGTAAGGACGAAGAGACGAGATGAGGACGAGGTCGACTGTGTAAATAAGATAAAAACTGGATAAACTGGGCGTTTTGTGGTTGGCTTCATCAACACAAAAAAACAAAAATTACCAACACAATCATTTTCAAGACAAACAATTCACAACCCGGACGGTTTGTCGCCCGTTTTGTATTTACCCATTTTTTTTTCACAGACAACCGTTGTAGGGATCGCGTCGTAGAATCTAAAGAAAAAGAAGATCTTAAGAATCCGCTGTAAGCTACCCCAACCAAATACTAAATAAAAGCTACGAAGAGCCGCTAACCATCACCTAAGCTAAAACCAGAATTTCACAAAAGGATTGGTCATTTTGTGTGTATTCGAGACTTTAATTTGATGGCCTTAAAAAAACAGTCAAAGTATCCTAGGGACTAATTAAAAATGAAAAAGGGTCGAGCCACGGCCCATTTTCAATTTTCCCTTCTTTTTTTTTCTTTTATAAGTAATATACATTTACTTTACTTCTATACTGTAAAGCTATTAAACCTTTTTTTTGGTTAACACAAAATTGTAGACTTTAATGTAACTTTGTACTTTAAAATTTATAGCAAAATAAAAAAAGAATAAAAATAAAAAACTTTTTATGATAACTTTTTTCAGTTTTTTTTTTTTTTTTTTTTTTTTTTTTTTTTTTTTTTTTTTTTTTCGGAAAAATTTTTTTTTTTTTTTTTTTTCGGTTCTTCCGAATAAATTAGTCGAAAAAAAGTGGGCGGTGGTTAAGTCCCGTTTCGTTCCGTATAGTTCCGAAGTTCGTTCCATTTTAAATAGCGATCTTTGAGATGAGGTTGGTTGCCCGGAACCTACATACCGAATTTCATCAAGATACCTCAAAATTACTCAAGTATCAGTGTTAACGGGCGGACGGACGACATGGCTCAATCAAATTATTTTCGATACTGATGATTTTGATATATGGAGTCTATATCTATCTCGATTCCTTTATACTGTACAACCAACCGTTATGCAGTCAAAGTTATTATACTCTGTTAGCTCTGCTCAACTGAGTATAAACACAGTAAGGACGGGACTGTCTTCGGCTGTGCGAAGACTTCATACCTTTCATGAATGGGGCTGAACAATAATCTTATCCCGTTCGTATCTCCGAATAATCGGATGTATAAGATAAGAATATATAGTGAAACAGATCTGCATACCTTAACGATTTTTAAGATAAATATAAAATAAAAAACAGGTAGGTACTTGTGTGAGGATGCAAAGTTTCTGGTTTTGTGTGGTCTGCGTGTAAAAACTATGACTACGAATCACGTATTTCAACAATATATGACGTAAAACGTAACTATTTGATGAAATTTGATGAATTTTGAAGCTTCTAGCCGTAAAAAAGGGGGCAAAAATTAGAGTTTATATGGGGTATATAATATATATACCACCGATCTCTATGATTTTTTCAGACAACAATATATGCTATATACGTAAGCATATGGTGAAATTTGAAGCGTCTAGCTGTTAAAAAGGGGCAGAAATTGCGCAAAGTTTCTTAACTGAACAATCGGTTGTATGAGATATATACTATATATACCATCGATCTCAATGATTTTTTCAGACAACAATATATGGTATATACGTAAGCATTTGGTGAAATTTGAGCTTCTAGCTGTTAAAATGGGGAAGAAATTGCGCAAATTTTCTTATCTAAACAATCGGTTGTATGGGATATATACTATATATACCACCGGTATCTATGATTTTCTCAGACAACAATATATGCTATACACGTTTAGTGAAATTTGAACATATCTAAACGATTTTTAAGATAAATATAAATAAAAAATAGGTAGGTAATATGTGTGAGGATGCAAAGTTCGCGTTTTTTGTGGTCTGCATGTAAAAACTATGACTACGAATCACGTATTTCAAAATATATGACGTAAACTAACTATTTTGATGAAATTTGATGAATTTTGAAGCTTCTAGCCGTAAAAAAGGGCAAAAATGACAGTTTGATATGAAGTATATAATATATATACCACCGATCTCTATGATTTTTTCAGACAACAATATATGCTATATACGTAAGTATTCGGTGAAATTTGAAGCTTCTAGCTGTTAAAATGGGGCTAAAATTTGCCAAAAATAATATATATATATACTATATATCTATATACTATATATACCACCTATATATACTATATATACCACCGATCTTTATGATTTTTTCAGACAACAATATATGCTATATACGTAAGCATTCGTTGAAATTTGAAGCCTCTAGCTCTTAAAATAGGGGCAGTAATTACGAAAAGTTCCTTATCTGAACAATCGGTTGTGGGGGATATATACTATATATACGACCGATCTCAGCAATTTTTTCAGGCAACAATATGTGCAATATACGAAAGTATATGGTGAAGTTTGAAGCTTCAATCTGTTAAATTGGGTAAGATATTACAAAAATCCTCGTTTTTCTGAAAAATCGGTTGTATGGAGGATATATGCTATAGTGGTCCGATCCGGTCGGTTCCGACAAATGTCTAATCGGACACCGAAATACACCGCTCACCAAATTTTATCAAGATATCTCAAAAATTGAGGGACTAGTTTGCATACAAACAGACAGACGGACAGACGGACAGACGGACATGGCTAAATCAACTCAGCTCTTCAACCTGATTATTTCGGTATACTTAATGGTGGGTCTATCTATTTTCCTTTAAGGACTTACAATTTTCGGTTTCGTGACGAAATTATTATACCATTTCATTTTCATGAAAGGTATAAAAATAGGTAGGTAATCTGTGTGAGGATGCAAAGCTTCACGTTTTTTTGTGGTCTGCATGTAAAAACTATGGCTACGAATCACGTATTTCAAAAATATATGACGTAAACGTAACTATTTGATGAAATTTGATGAATCTTGAAGCTTCTAGCCGTAAAAAAGGGGTCAATATGACAGTTTATATGAAGTATATAATATATATACCACCGATCTCTATGATTTTTTCAGACAACAATATATGCTATATACGAAAGCATTTGTGAAATTTGAAGCTTCTAACTGTTAAACGGGGCAGAAATTGCGCAAAGTTTCTTATCTGAACAATCGGTTGTATGAGATATATACTATTTATATCACCGATCTCAATGATTTTTTCAGACATCAATATATGCTATACACGTAAGCAGTTGGTGAAATTTGAAGCTTCTAGCTGTTAAAATGGGGTAGAAATTGCGAAAAGTTTCTTATCTGAACAATCGGTTGTATGAGATATATACTATATATAGAACCGATCTCTATGGTTTTTTCAGACAACAATATATGCTATATACGTAAGCAATCAGTGAAATTTGAAGCTTATAGCTGTTAAAATGGGGTAGAAATTGCGAAAAGTTTCTTATCTGAACAATCGGTTGTATGAGATATATACTATATATACAACCGATCTCTATGATTTTTTCAGACAACAATATATGCTATATACGTAAGCAATCGGTGAAATTTGAAGCTTATAGCTGTTAAAATGGGGTAGAAATTGCGAAAAGTTTCT
Organism: Eurosta solidaginis; assembly: GCA_029619165.1. NCBI lineage: Eukaryota > Metazoa > Arthropoda > Insecta > Diptera > Tephritidae > Eurosta > Eurosta solidaginis. The sequence goes on along the minus strand of JARSSU010038039.1, from coordinate 26,795 downwards.
TATCTGAACAATCGGTTGTATGAGATATATACTATATATACAACCGATCTCTATGATTTTTTCAGACAACAATATATGCTATATAAGTAAATATTCGGTGAAATTTGAAGCTTCTAGCTGTTAAATGGGGCTAAAATTTGCGAAAATATATATATATATACTATATATATATACTATATATACCACCATATATATACTATATATACCACCGACCTTTATGATTTTTTCAGACAACAATATATGCTATATATGTAAGCATTCGCTGAAATTTGAAGCCTCTAGCTCTTAAAATAGGACAGTAATTACGAAAAGTTCCTTATCTGAACAATCGGTTGTGGGGGATATATACTATATATACGACCGATCTCATAAATTTTTTCAGGCAACAATATGTTCAATATACGAAAGTATATGGTGAAGTTTGAAGCTTCAATCTGTTAAATTGGGTAAGATATTACAAAAATCCTCTTTTTCTGAAAAATCGGTTGTATGGAGGATATATGCTATAGTGGTCCGATCCGGTCGGTTCCGACAAATGTCTAATCGGACACCCAAATACACCTGCTCACCAAATTTTATCAAGATATCTCAAAAATTGAGGGACTAGTTTGCATACAAACACAGACAGACGGACAGACGGACAGACGGACATGGCTAAAACAACTCAGCTCTTCAACCTGATTATTTCGGTATACTTAATGGTGGGTCTATCTATTTCCTTTAAGGACTTACAATTTTCGGTTTCGTGACGAAATTAATATACCATTTCATTTTCATGAAAGGTATAAAAAATAGGTAGGTAATCTGTGTGAGGATGCAAAGCTTCACGTTTTTTGTGGTCTGCATGTAAAAACTATGACTACGAATCACGTATTTCAAAACTATATATGACGTAAACGTAACTATTTGATGAAATTTTGATGAATTTTGAAGCTTCTAGCCGTAAAAACGGGGCAAAAATGACAGTTTGTATGAAGTGTATAATATATATACCACCGATCTCTATAATTTTTTCAGACAAAGTTTCATTTTTACCAAAAAATTCGTGTGTGTGATTGTTCGGTGTCAACTGTGCGCGCTAATTGCTTTTGAGTGAGGCGATGCGACAATTACGTACATATGTACACAGCATTCGCTGCGTTATTTAACTTCGGTAACTTCGGTTAACATATGTATGTATTTTCATATCAAATCAGCTTGACATAGGTACATATGGGGTATTCCATCCCATTTCGACCAATTTTGAACCCGACTCCTTTAGAATTGGCTGAAAGTTTTTCTTCTTTTTCTAGCTTACGAAAGAAGTTTTTCAGAATTTTTTCATCCAACTCAAAAAAAGTTATGAATTTTTAAAAAAAACACCGTTTTTGTTTTCAAAATGCTATAACTTTTTCAAAAATTGACCGTTTGGGATTTTTCTTTTTTTAATTTGTTTTTAAATGTACTTTTCGGAAAAAATAATAGAAAATTTTAAAGTTTTTTTTTGTAATATTTCAGTTTTTCGAGATTTTTCGAATTTACCATTTTTTGTTTTCTCATAAAAAACTTCAATCAATTCTGCAATCATCCCCACTAATCCCGGAGTGGGCCGATTATTATTATTTTTTTTTATTTAATTGAAAAAAAAACTTTATTATACTTATATTTTTTTTGTATTTTTTCCGAAAAGTACATTTAAAAACAAATTTGTTAAAACAAAGAAAGATCCTAAACGGAAAATTTTTGAAAAAGTTATAGCATTTTGAAAACAAAAACGGTGTCCAACTCAAAATAAGTTATGAATTTAAAAAAAAACCCGCTGGTTTTTTAAAAATGCTATAACTTTTTCAAAAATTGACCGTTTGTGATCTTTTTTTTTAAATTTGGTTATAAATGTACTTTTCGGAAAAAATACAAAAAAATGTTTAAATTTTTCTTTTCAATTAAATAAATAAAAAAAATAATAATAATAATCGCCCACTCCGGGATTAGTGGGGATGATTGCTTAATTGATTGAAGTTGTTTATGAGAAAAAAAAATGGCGAAATTCGAAAAATCTCGAAAAACTGAAAAATTACAAAAAAAAACTTCAAAAAAATTTTTTTTATTTTTATTATATTAAAAGTACATTTAAAAATAAATTACAAAAAAAACAGATCCCAAACGGTCAATTTTTGAAAAAAATATAGCATTTTGAAAACAAAAACGGTGTTTTTTTAAAAATTCATAACTTTTTTTGAGTTGATTCTGAAAAACTTCATTCGTAAGCTAGAAAAAGAAGAAAAACTTTCAGCCAATTCTAAAGGGGTCGGGTTCAAAATTGGTCGAAATGGGATGGAATACCCCATATGTACATACATATTTATGCAACATAAATGGTTAAGAATGCATACATCTATTGAAAAATAATCTTTCGTTAAAAATATTAAACATTTCCTTAAAATTCTTCAAAAAAGTTTTATTTTTTGGTATTTTTGCAAGGATCACTATCACTACATATTATAAACACAAGTCGCTTTTGCTGTCCCATGTCCCTTTGAATGCTTAAACCTTTAAAATTACGCAACGGATTTTCATGCGCTTTTTTTAATAGATAGAGTGATTGAAGTTTGTAAATCGTATAATAACATCCATTAAATAGTGGAGAAATACTGTTATTTTTGAAGTTTCTAATGTGATGTATATATGTACATATGTATATAAGAGAAAGTGGTGTTAGTTACACTATTTATAACTCAAGAACGGATGAACACATTTGGCTGAAAATTGGTGGAGGAGTAGCTTAGAACCAGGAGACAAACATATGATACTTTTTATCCCGTTCTGGATAGGGTCTTGAGATCAAAACGTGAACCTGGGTAATCCTGCGATATGTTTTTACAATGAGGGCATCAAATAGAAGCTGTTTATGAGTACTTTGATACGGGGTATTTTTCGTACCCGTGGGTGACTAGGGTCTCGAGATATAGACAAAAATGTGGACCCGGGTACCACTAGAATATGTTTATAGAATATGGATAACAAATGAAAGCTGCTGATGAGTGCTTTAGTACAGGGTAATTTTCATATCTATTTGTGACTAGGGTCTTGAGATATAGGCCAAAACGTGGATCAGGGTAACACTAGGATGTGTTTTTACATTATGGGTATCAAATTGAAGCTGTTGATGTGTGCTTTAGTACAAAGTAATTTATACCGCTGGGTGACTAGGGTCTCGAGATATAGGCCAAAACGTGGACCCGGATACCCCTAGAATGTGTGTGTAATATGGATATCAAATGAAAGCTGTTGCTCACAGCTTTAAAGTAATTTTCATTGTGATATTCGATTTAGTCGCATCAACCTGGCAAAAACTGATAAATATGCATGCGAAGCCGAAAAAAGCATGAACTGATAATACCCACATACCTATTTACACATACGTCCTATTCGATTTGCCTGAAATTTGGTATATAAATGTGCCTATATTAGTATTTATGATCCCTTTTCGGGGAAGTAGACCAGAGACGGGCTGGGAATGAGATTAGGACTAGGATAGGGACTGAGACTCGGAGTGGGATTGGAACTCGGAATGGGACTGGAACAAAATACATACCACCCTCTGGGACTGGCAATAAGAGATGAAGAAGAATGGGACGAAAATGGAGAATAGTGAGACGAAAATGGAGAATAGTGAGACGAAAATGGAGATAGATGAAGCGAAAAAGTCGGAGGGAGGAGTGAATAAAATGATAAGAAGAAGTGTAGAGGAGAGGGCAGAGTTAGAGAGAAAAAGCTTATTAAAATGTATGCAGATAGACCAAATTTATGGCAGAACAACGTCTGCTAGTTTAATATAAAATAACTTGTTAATCATACATTTAAAAAAACAACAATCTTGGTCTTGAAGACAACAAATTAATATAATAATTAAAAATAATTATACATACATATGTGAATAATTCATTATTTATCCTAAAGTGTTACCACGGCAAACGGCAGAAACCCCAAACGCATTCTAAGATTAACGGCTTGCATTGGAAAAGTGAAATAGTATATGCGAGATTTAAGTTTGCTTCCATAATACAACAAAATATGGTATAAGAGATAAAGAACAAACAAACTAAGACCACTACGAGTAAACTTATTTGCAGCAGAAGCACTATAGATGATAGATAGAGCAATCCTCTAAGCAGGCAACGGCTGCAGAGAATAACTTCACGTCTCTGGGGCATAAACAATATTACCAAATGCACGTTTTGCAGATTCGTTATATAAAAAACTAAAATTGTTGGATTATATTGGAGGAATACTTGGTATTAAGTGAGGAAGCAACAATATAAGCTATAATAGAGTTTTCCCATTTTATCATTTAATAAAATTACTTAATAAAGTGGAAGTTGTTCACATATAATTACTTTACGGTGGTATTTCCCCTTGCTATGGCTTTCCCCAACCACGCTTATACGATCGAAAATTTTCCATGAAACTCTCTTCGCCCTGAAAGTTTCACGCTTTTAAATCCTCAACAGTTCCTAAACTGGTCCGTGCACGCTTCAATTTCCGTGAACTTTGACAGCTTTAATATTTTTTGACCATTCTTCTAAGAAGACTCAGCTCCTTGCTCCACCTATCATTTGTATCGCCTCCTCCACACGCATTGTAGTGCGCATTTGCATCCACGCCTATGACCAACCGCCCTTTGCGTTCTTCCTCTTCCACTAGCCCCTTGCACTCCACCTGTGCTGCCTCATTAGTGTGGGCTATATAGCACGGTACCAGCTTATTCATCTGCTCAGATCTCAGAAGTGTAATTAGGCAGCATATATGTACATATGAGTGTAGCCGTTTCCTTGCCATGATTGCAGCTAAAGCCCTCCCATCCGATTGCGCGTAGTAAACGAAAAATCTGAGCGCGCTGAGCCCATAAACCTTTCATGCCGATGAGAGCCATGGCTCCTGGATCAGCGCGACGTCAAACGAACCCTCCTCAGGGGTTAGAGAAGTTCACTCTACGCCACTTTAATATGTTGGAGGTTTATCTGTGAGACTCGCCAAAACCATTGGGCTATTTGTCCCCATCGAACTCCTTCGTGGTGACGTCGATGTCCTCCTCTTGCCCTTTTGGTTCAAGGGTTTCGAAGTCCTTTTCAACCTCTAACGCTTCTAGCATGTTACGATTGTTATCTTCCGGACTCCTCTGAGGCGTAAATGCTGTGTTGGTGGCTCCTCTGTCGCCACGTCTCCTCTAACACCTTCGTCTCGTCGTGTCGTCCGCGACCGCGTTCCCGTCCTGTCCTGTTTAATTATTTCGGTTAACTTTTATCTGCAGGTACCTACCTATTAAAAAATTTAAGTCACCGGTTAGGTAATGAGATTTATATAATTTTGATAGTGCCCGGCTCTAAGGTACAAGGATAGTGAGAAGGCTCCAGGTACAGCTCGTTGTTCATATTATTTATTTATTTAAAGTTATTTTAAAATGAATTTAAGACGGCTTAATTTTTTTGCGGGAAAATCTTTTATTCCGTTTAGTTCAGTGAACTCTCATCAGGGCTAATCTTCTTAATTTTCTTAGCTGATCAAGTTCCTTAAAAAAGTGTTAAGATATTTTAAGGTCGAAAAGGAAGTTCTGTAGCGTACATAGTGACAGGTAATATTGCATAAACTTTATTTTGGTACGAATTTAGGGCTTCTAGTGCAGTTTTTGGGCGGTAATTGGGCACTACTTAACTCCGTTTATTTCTCCATGACGCGAATTCTACAACGATACCTCCCGTGTCGAAGTTTTGTTGTTGGAAAACATACCATCCAGTTTATTCGTTAACCACTTACCAACAATTGAGACATTTTCAAGTAAGCGAAGAAAACTAATTAAACCAGAGACATAATTACTATAATAAATATTTGTAAAAGTCGAAACTAAATTATTACTTAGCAATATGAACAAAAAACAAGTAAGGAAGGCTAAGTTCGGGTGTAACCGAACATTACATACTCAGCTGAGAGCTTTGGAGACAAAATAAGGGAAAATCACCATTTAGCAAAATGAACCTAGGGTAACCCTGGAATGTGTTTGTATGACATGTGTATCAAATGAAAGGTGTTAATCATTATTTAAAACGTAGTGGGCCTTAGTTCTATAGGTGGACGCCTTTTCGAGATTTCGCAATATGGGTGGACCAGGGGTGATTCTAGAATGTGTTTGTACGATATGGGTATCAAATTAAAAGTATTAATGAGGGTTTTAAAAGGGAGTAGCCCTTAGTTGTATATGTGAAGGCGTTTTCGAGACCAGGGTGACCCAGAACATCTTCTGTCGGGTACCGCTAATTTATTTATATATGTAATACCACGAACAGTATTCCTACCAAGATTACAAGGGCGTTTGATTTCGCCCTGCAGAACTTTTTCATTTTCTTCTACTTAATATGGTAGGTGTCACACCCATTTTACAAAGTATTTTCTAAAGTTATATTTTGCGTCAATAAACCAATCCAATCACCATGTTTCACCTCTTTTTCATATTTGGTACAGAGTTATGGCATTTTTTTCATTTTTCGTAATTTTCGATATCGGAAAAGTGGGCGTGGTCTTAGTCGGATTTCGGCCATATTTTATACCAATATAAAGTGAGTTCAGATAAGTACGTGAACTGAGTTTAGTAAAGATATATCGATTTTTGCTCAAGTTATCGTGCTAACGGCCGAGCGGAAGGACAGACGGTCGACTGTGTATAAAAACTGGGCGTGGCTTAAACCGATTTCGCACTTTTTCACAGAAAACAGTTATCGTCTTGGAATCTAAGCCTCTACCAAATTTCACAAGGATCGGTAATGTTTTGTTCGACATATGGCATTAAAAGTATCCTAGACAAATTAAATGAAAAAGGGCGGAGCCACGCCCATTTTGAAAATTTCTTTAATTTTTGTATTTTGTTGCACCATACCATTGCTGGAGTTGAATGTCGACATAATTTACTTATATACTGTAAATATATTAAATTTTTTGTTAAAATTTGACTTTAAAACAAATTTTTTTTTAAAAGTGGGCGTATTCGTCATCCGATTTCGCTAATTTTTATTTAGCACACATATAGTAATAGGAGTAATGTGCCTACCAAATTTCATCATGATATCTTCAACGACTGCCAAATTACAGCTTGCAAAACTTTTAAATTACCTTCTTTTAAAAGTGGGCGGTGCCACGCCCGTTGTCCAAAACTTTACTAATTTTCTATTTGGTGTCATAAGGTTAACGAACCTGGCAAGTTTCATCGCTTTGTCCTTCTTTGGTAATGAATTATCGCACTTTTTCGGTTTTTCGTAATTTTCTATATCGAAAAAGTGGGCGTGGATGTAGTCGGATTTGGTTCATTTTAAATAGCGATCTGAGATGAGCGCCCAGGAAACTACATACCAAATTTCATCAAGATACCTCAAAATTTACTCAAGTTATCGTGTTTACAGACGGACGGACAGACGAACGGACAGACGGACATGGCTAAATGAATTTCTTTTTTCACCCAAATCATTTTGATAGATATAAGTCTATATCTATCTCGATTAGTTTATGCCGTTACTGATTACCGTTATGCGAACAAAGTTAATATACTCTGTGAGCTCTGCTCAGCTGAGTATAACAATTATGAGTAATGTAAAATTGTATGAGTCATAAATATTAATTTTTGTCGGACATTTTTAAGTAACATAATAATTATAAATTAATTTATATTTTAAAGGTCCCAACATAATAATTATGGGTGAAATTAATTTTGTTTAAGTCTTTAAAATTTTTTAAAAATTCGTTGCAACTATTTCCAACTTTTTCCGGAACGGCATTGCCCTAGTCGGTAGTAAATTTTTTTGGAGTTATATCAACGTGTATATCATGTTCTAGTTTAGGATAAGGTGTTTCGTTTTTTTCTTCCATTTTTGTTGTTGTTTTGTCGCTATCATAATGAAAGACATACTCCTCAGCATTGATGATTCCTTCAAATACCATAGCTACACTTAGTCGTTTTTGTAGCTGGGATTTATCGCCAAAAGTAGCCAATCCACGGACTTCCAACTCCTCCTTCAGTTGCTGGATCGTCAAGTCACTCAATTTTGCCATGTCCAAGTTGTATTCGAAGTCTTCTGAATTTATTCAACAATTCCTCTTCTGACACCAATTGTAACGAATTTACTTGCAAATCCTCTTATTTGCAATCTTCTGCTAACGTTCGTATCGCTAAACTGTTGAATAAATAACTCCAATATTGAATAATGGAAAAATGGCCTTTATTAAAGTACTTCACAATAACACTTATACTTTGCAACTAGCTTGCTTAACAACCGAACTGACTGATAGCTTAAATGAAACTGATCTATTGCCCGACAGATAGCGTGCTTAACTGAAAACTGCTCTTAGCGCCTCTACCGCTGGTGCTTTTATACTATGTGATTTCCTCGTGGCATCTTCTAGGCGCTTCCAGAATTTACTTAGTTACCTCCATATAATTATAACTACAGATGCACGTATATAGCTTCTCATATGCGTGTATTTGTGAGCGACACTTCCACAATTACAATTGCATACTTTTGGGAGCATCTCAGATAAGATATCTGCATGTGTTTGTGCATCTCCTATCTGCTGCGTGTACGTACATATGTGTAGACATAATGATTTATTCGTTTACGTACATACAAGTGTAGCAGCTTGCTTCATTGGTGTTGTGGCTTTATTTACTTGGTATCAGATTAGTGATGGGAGTATCACTTAGTGTCACTCATATTCGTCACATTATTTTCAAAGACTTTTTATATTACATAAATCGAAAAATAACAATGTTTATGACTTAAACACGAAATTCATGAAGACTTTTATAAATAAAAGCGACAACTAATTGTTTGGAAGACTCAAACAAAGTAAAAATTTATAAAAATAATTTCGGATGACTTAAAAAATATTTCTTGGGCAAAATTATTTTGAAAGATTTCCATTCATATTTATTTAAATTTCCGTGATTTTTTTGGAAAATCGAAAATCAAGTAATTTTTATTGGTGTCTGAATTAAACTAAACCACTGGAGTGCTGCGTACAAATTATGTAGATACATACGTAATTTATTTTAACAAACTATCACCTCGCCTTAACCGTTGTTTTCTGGGTGCTTTCACATAAAAAAACGATTTTTTCAAAAAGTTTAGTTACGAGGTTAACTAAAACGGAACGATACTAACATTGATGTGGTTATATTACGTCGAACAAATTTTGCCTCTAGTTGCCTTGAAATATCAAGAAAAGGCGTGCGATAGAGAATTTATACAAAGCTTTTGGGTCTCTAACTACGCTGTTTGCTTCGCCCTTTTTATCGGAGGATATTCGAGGGAGTTTTACTTCTCCATTTACAGATCACAGAAGTTCGGCAGCGGATTGGAAAATGTTTGTTATCAGTACATGCGCAAAAGTCTATCATAACTTGTAAGCAAGGTGAATCCATACCAGATGGTGGCAAAGCTAATTCAACCAATTCGCTGTGCAGAAGAATGCCAAGCAAGGCGAATCCATACCACGTGGTGGCAAAGCGAATTCAACCAATTCGCCGTGCATAAGAATGTCAAGTCAAAATAAAATCTTAATTGATTTCTATTAACTGACATTAAAGTACAAGCCGCTGTGTGGAAAATTATCAAGAAGAAGCAATCAGCTGTTGGGATAACAACACATGGTACTGAATTCGCCTTGCTTGTAAGTTAAGCGTCTTGTAATAACCAAACTTTATCGGCCACATGTAGAATACCCTTAAGGAAGGAGGTTTTCAGAGAATTTCTGAGCAAAACATAGCCTAGTATAGATGGGCCTTACTGTATATAAAACAGTGCTCCGGCTAACCCCTAGCCAAAGAATTTATAAAAACGATTGCCAAGTTGAATGCACACGACGTACAGATATTCACACAAACTCTCTATCGTCTTGCTCTCTTCTGATTTTTTTCATCATACCATCCCCATCGAAAACAATTTGTTGATACGAATACGAATTTAATGTATGTAAACTTATTTCAAATACGGGCACGTTATTTTATTGCTTTGCAGTCACCAAATCGCTTTGCAACAAGTTGTATTAATTAGATTTCCGTTAATTCTTTATTCAGCCCTTATTGGCCAATGTAAGAGAGCAAATTATTAACCGATAATCTAGCGAAAATTCATATATACATATATAATTGTATATGTTTACAATTATTTCAACTTAAGTAATAAATCTTGAACGCGTAAATAGCGAAGAAATTGCCTGCATTCCTTGAGTGATGGTTTTGTGATTAGTGACGGTCGAACGATACCAAAATAGGTCAAACCGTGTCAAAAACTCAGCAAGATTATCCACCTACACATCTCGATGAAGACATTCGCCCTTTACCTCTCAACCTGAAGCGGACGATATCAGAGCCACCGAAAATCGCCATATATACAATGGAAAGAAGTATTAACCCGTCTACCAATTTTGACTTTAACTATGTACACTCTCAACCAGTGTCGGTAAACAGAGTGAATGCAATGAGGGAATTCCCAATTAAATCGAACCCCTTTGCGTTTAGTTCTTTTCCTTTTACGACAGAGAAATGTAAACGGAGCACATCTATTGCGACAATGCCAAACGAATTGGAAGACATCAAGCATAAACGACACCAACTGAGCCAATTTACCAAAATGCCCAAAGATCTGTGCGACCAAGAAAATATAGAACTAATAAAAAGCCTTGACAACCATGTTGGTGCCTTATTCCCAGTGACAAACTTAATAACAACAAACAAGAATGAATTTCCAATAACAGATAGTAAGTGTAAAGTAGAACTCGAGAAACATTTGGATCTTGAAACACAACTGCTAAAAAATAATCACAATTCAATTGAAAAAGTCCGATTTCTTTTGATCCACTCCACGGACAGCTTAAAATTTCCACTTAAATATGATTTTATAGAAGCTAATTTAATTAAACGGTTCAACATTCGTGCAGCATATCGGTATAAATCCTCATCTAAACCAATGTTGGGCGCTCAACTATTATCCGGGAACGATGAGCCCTTGGTACACTTTCCGGTAACCAAAATTACCATGAAAAGGCAAAACTTGAAAGAGAAAAGTTGTGAGAAACTTTTTTTCCCCATAAAAACTGATTTATTTGCAAATATACCAAGTACAACAACTATTAAGTGTAACAACAATTACAAATACAATTGTACTTCATCATCATCAACAATGACGCCACCTCAAAATTTGGCCGACGAAAATATGTATGGGAGGACATTGGTGAATACAAATAATGAAATTAAAAAAACCTTGAAAGCTATGAACGTGAAAAGCTAAAACAACAGCAAGAGCAAGAGCAAGATCATCCAATGGAAACGTTTCTACACAATGATAATGACGATAAGTTAGCAATAGGAGAGGCTAAAAATACCTTCTATTCGGGACAGCAAAAAAAATGCGACGAGCCGCGCCAAATTACCGAAACTCAAAATTCAAGATCATCGTCGGCAGCATGGTACTCTGGCAAAATATGAATGATTTACAAAAGCATAACCAACAACAACAAATCAAAGGTAGAACAAAAAAAAATTGTCTGAGATATACACAATTGTAGATTTTAAGGAAAAATATTCACCTAACAACCAAACGGAAAAATCACCATTAATTCAGAAAATAAAAATTCAGAAACACATTTTTTCAGAAAAGACTAGTCAAAGCAATTTTTTTAGAAAGCCAAAAAATGCGCAAAATTAGTACTTTTTTGAGGTCTGTATTTTGATTCCAAGGCGAATTCAGTATGGATTCGCCTTGTTTGATTCTGAAAATTTTTTCAGCCATCTGGTTTTCCCAAAGCATTGATTCATAATTGTTTTTCCAATTTGCCAAAAATGTTTGAAGACATATCCAATAATTAGGGCGGCAATGCAAACAAGTTATAAGAATTGTGCAATTTTCACGATGAACTTGAAATATTTATTAGGTCTCGCATTTGTTCCAGAGCAAATGGTAATTGATGCATTCGGATTGATATCCGAAATGGAATTTTTGTGGATAGCGAAGAAAAGGAATATAATTCCGAAAACAAAACTTATTGAACTATTTCGAGATAAACATTTGTATATTGGATTGCCACTTCCTGGAACACAGCAACGTCGAAAGAAGGCGTTATATCCAATCGAACAAGGGAATATGTATAATATCACCAAATTGGGTGAAGCCTGAACAAATAATTCCAAATTGCACAAATGCGTTTGGGACACACCCTAACATATTTAATTTCATAAATAAAATAAAAAATAAAGAGGCAATAACAGAAACAAAACTGCAGCTATTTCAGCTGGAGGGGAGCCACATCGAAAACGCATGAAAAAATATAAAGATTTCGACCAGCGTTTTGTTTAATATTATAAATTCATTGGAAAAAGATAAACGCGAAAATGATTTAATTAATTACATGCTCGCCATTGCACAAAATTTAAAATTCTAGATTGTATTAATTTTTCTTTATCTCATTAAGAACCGAACTATAATGTCAAAAAGAAAAAAAACTTAACCCTTTCAGAAAATTTAAAAAAAATTTTAATTTGTGAAAAAAAGCTTTTTTGTAAATAAATCATCATGATTTGCGATAAGGAAACGCCGTAGGGTACATGCATACTTATACTATATTGTAGTTGTTATTGTAGCTCTAAGGACACTCTCCAAAGGTGCTTTTACGCACGTAGATCCAGTACATTCCGGTAACAAGCATCACTAAGGTACAAGTCAGACCATCCACAAGCCTGGGGTTACCAGAGTCTCGCTTGCTAAATATTTGTATGATGCTTTCTTACTTGTAACAGGAGTAAGTGAGGTTGACAATTGGGATGCGAATGCTGTAAGGCTATTAAGCTTTTTATTGTGCTTATCAACCCATTCCATTTATATCATAGAAGGTAGATATATGAATAGGAGCACAAGGTATGAAGATCGTGGTGCGAGGACAGCAAAGTAGTCCGTTTTTTTTTCAAATCGCCAGCTTGCGAACAGAGACGGAAGTGATGGGGAGAAAGCTATTTGGCTGTATTAACAAATTCATTTCGCCTTTCCGAAAATAATTTAAAGGAAACTGATTTTATTAGCAGTCCGTAAAAATCTGAGTATTTCCAAACGTGCTCGGTTGTATCCAGGAGTTGTTCCGAAAAACATAAATCTGGGACAATTCAATAAAAAATGGCTTAAACGGTTTGTAAACAGATATGTTTTATTTTGAGCAAAATACTCTTTAATATAATGTCAGATATACAAATGTAACTTGTGTGTTTGGTTTTATTTGAAATAAGTACGGTTTTTTTGATGTTCTCATATTATTTTCGTGTAGTCATAAATAATGCTGTCACACAAGGTAAAATGCAAAAATACACAAGTGATAATATGCTACATACACCAAATAGGGTTAATTCATTTGCAAGGCGAATTCATTACAGGTGGTGTTATCCCATCAGCTAATTGCTTCTTCTTGATAATTTTCCATACAACGCCTTGTACTGCAACATGTCAGTTAATCGAAATCAATGAAAATTTTCTTTTGACTTGACATTCTTCTGTACGGCGAATTGGTTGAATTCGCTTTGCCACCACCTAGTATGCATTCGCCTTGGGTGGTGTTATCCCAACAGCTGATTGCTTCTTCTTGATAATTTTCCATACAAAGCCTTGTACAACAATATGTCAGTTAATCGAAATCAATGAAAATTTTCTTTTGATTTGACATTCTTCTGAACGGCGAATTCGCCTTGATTCATTTATTTACAATTGTTTGATATAATAGTGCCCCTGGCAAGGCGAATACATACCAGGTGGTGGCAAAGTGAATTCAACCAATTCGCTGTGCAGAAGAATGTCAAGTCAAAAGAAAATTTTTATTGATTTCGATTCTGAATTCCCCTTGGTCCCTGGCAAGAGAATCATATTCAACTGTCAACCACATTTTGTTAAATTCCCTTGCATAATACCCTCAAAATAAATAAACGTTTCTGAGTTTTGAAAAAATTAAATGTTTTTTTCTGCCGTCTGAATACTTTCTGAATTTTGACTTCCGAATTGTGCCTTCTGAAATTTGACTTCTGAATTTCGAATTCAGAAATTTGACTTCTGAAATTGGAATTTATTCTCTGAATTTTCTCTTTCTGACAAAATCTTCTGACAAAATATGTTTCTGGATTTATTTCTACTGAATTTATGGTGGAACCCTTCCTAGCTTTATACGCCTACCAAAGAATCTCTATCATCATCATCATCATTAATTAGCTCTTAACCGCCTAAGCGATTGTGGGCGTTTCGCAACAAGTCACTCCAGCCATTCTTGTTTCGCGATAACTGACGCCAATTGGGAGCTCAAAGGGGGGTCAAGTCTTCCTCCACATGCCTCTCTCAAGTCAGTGGAGGTCTCCTTACGAAGTCGACTGAAATACTTTCTTGGCAAGAGCGTCTTCGTCCATTCGCATAACATGACCTAGCCGGCGAAGCTGCACTATCTTCATATCTGCGTAAAGCTCATACAGCTCATCATTAAACGTCCTTCGATACACGTCGTAGGCATCATGAAGAGAACCATATGTATATGACAACGGCACTCGATGTGTCAGAAAAATTTCGTTCTGTTTCTGTTATTATTTCAAGATTTGTGGGATTAAGGTCCCAGGGTGCTCTGGTTTTGTTAAGAAATAAATTGTTGTCCATTGCTTCTTCAAGAAGTGTCATTTCGACGGAAAGCGAATAAAAAAGGTTTATTAAGCTTTTACTTTTGATGTGCATTGGAGCTGAAAATTGTTGAAAACTTTTGGGGCTCCCTGGTTATCAAACCCTACCAGTGCGGCTGCCCCTTACTCCCAACGACTGCCAACGCTGCTTCAAACATTCATAGCCGCTTTACGCCTTACTTTCGTGGAACATTCTTAACGAATTGTATCATAGGCGAGCGATAGTCCCTACCCTTGTCCATACCCTCTCCTTATAGCTGTAATACAAGCATGAGAGGATGCCCAGATCTTATTTCCTTAAAGGGAAAATAGAAAGAAAAATTATGAAAATTCAAATGATTCCATTTTGGGTTTCCTCTATTGAACCCTTAACACCTGCAATTGATGTAGTTAAGAACTCGTTCTAAAGGTCCACAATAGGCGGTAATTGCCGCTTCGTAGAAGGTGTGAAAGCACTGTGAGAGGACAAAGTTAAAACTAGTACCACCTCTTAATATGATAGTCATGCGCTAGTTAGGGGCTAGTGCAATTCGCTGCGGTCAGCTAAAAGTGCAGGAAAGCGAATTATGAAAAACGTCATATTAGTAGAATTCTACGTCACTACCTTTACGACATGGATGAGCGTAAAGGGCCAATTAATGGAGACTTATAACCATAAAACCATAAACAGATAAAACAGCTGATCGAACCTACCTTATGGAAATCAATGCAATCAATTAATGGTGCCATACTATAACGCTAACGCCATAACATACCATAGCCAACCAAGTGGTTTTTGGTTTCTCGCCATATCCATAACCTAAAAATATTTGAGTTGGTGAATTTAATAACTTTTTGTAGATTTTATTCGTGTTTTGGATACGTTTGTGAAGACCAAATATAATCCATTAATTTGGCCCACACAAAACCACCACCCCATAACACAGGAGCAGTACTACAGACAACACGAGACACAAACAAGTCTCTGAAACATCATAAAAACACGATTAGCAACATTGCCAACACAACACGGGACACAAACAAGTGTCAGAAACATCACTAGCGCAACAAGTTGCCGCAACACGCCACAGCAACACCGTAACCATGGCAACGCAACGAACTATGCTAGCAACATCAAGAGCATTGGCTATAAAAAGGGCAACACGAGAAGACAGGAGTCAGTCAGCACGCGGTTGTGGTTGCGACCGGAGCTACTATTGGAGCGCTCTGGAAGGCATATCGGTTTTGACCATTGCAAGCCAGTGCGTTTCATAGGAGAAAGTCGTGGACTGAAGATTGTGGGTAAGCAGGTTTTGACCGCTCTACAACGCTTTAGATCACGCTTGCTCCCTCGCAAGCAAACGCCCTCCACAGCATCGTGATCCCGCGCTCAGCCAAACGTCATCCGCGGCAGAAGTACGTCGGCAACCGCAGTAGGAGTGAGTCGAGGTGAAACGCAACAACGTGACTGTACCGAGGCTAACGGATCTCACCTAACGGGGCGCAAAGTTGCGACTGTCACCTGAGCAGCAATTGAAGGGCATCTGAAAGGCGTATCGGTTTTGACCATCGCAAGACAGTTCCCGTCATAGGAGAGAGCCGTGGGTTGAGGATTGTGGGTAAGCTGGTTTTGACCGCTCTACAACGCCTTAAACTACGCTCGCTCCCCGCTAAGCGAAGGCCCACAACGTCACGAGCCCGCGCGCCATCGCCATAAGCCTCGGCGGCAGAGTCACGCATACACACGACGCCAGCAGAGTTACGCATACACACGACGTTGGCCACAGCAGAGTCACGCTTACATACGACGTTGGCCGCAGCAGAGCTACGCAAATATACGACGTTGGCCACAGCAGAGTCACGCATACACACGACGTTGGCAGCAGAGCCACCCATAAATACGACGCTGGCAGAGCCACGAATACGCACGACGTTGGCAGCAGCAGAACTACGCGTACATACGACGTTGGCCGCAGCAGAGATACGCAGGCATACGACGCTGGCCGCAGCAGGCTTAGCACTGCCACTAACCATAATAGGAACACGCCGGCGCAAGGCGTCACCGAGACACATTCACACATACCTAGACGGCGACCAGTACGGCGCCCTAACAGAACGTTCCTAACGGGACACGAGGGACCGCTAGCCCATCACGAATTATAAAGCAAGCAATGAAATTAAGTGAATTATAGATACACATTTTATACATTTTATATTATAGTTTAGGGAATTTACCAATAAAGTGAATTTATATGAAAACGATTTGCAAGGCGCCCCGAAATACAAATTCATTGTAAACGAACCTTGGACACGGCGAGTATACCCCAGCAGTTACTGAAGAAGCACCGGGGCAAGGAAAAGCTTCGTTACACGTTATGACTAAGAGACTTATTTTTTGTGGAATATGTTTGTAATTTTTGCGTTTTCTTAATTTTTATGAAATTTTTCCGATTTTTAGGTTAAGGCACCATTAATCGATCACACTGGAGATGGTTATGGATATGGGTATGGTTACGACTATGGCGTTACAGTTAAGGAAGTTTAATTAGCCCTTAATTTAGTTCACTACCATATGCTGATTGAAGAACACAGCTTAATTTTTTTTTCCGTAATATTGTATTTATTGGCAATTAGCTTTATTGCATGTGGGTATACTAATATAATGCAAAAACACAAAAAGTATTAGCTATATTAAAAAAAACTATTTCAGTTTCATCAGATATTCAACCAACAACAAAAACTGCGTTGACAATCACTGGTATGAGAAATGGAATGCAGAGAGATGATCAAATAGTAGATTTTGCCCCAAACACTAACATAAACATGTCCATTCGTAATAGTCTCTCCGATACTTATTTCAAAAATCAGCAAGATTTACAGTTGAAACAGCTCGCACACTCAGAAGTGCGCGATCCGTCCTCACAGGAGGTTCAAATCATATATCGTTGTTTTGCGTGTGAAAAAAGTATTATAGTAGCATCAGTTCATCCCCCCGCTAAGCAATCGTCATATGTGAATGAGTCGACAACATCGACTTCCCTCACACCTACGCCATCAACTGCTCTTACAACTGCAGAATCGCCACCTGTGCAGAACGATTGCCAATGTTTAGTAAATAAAAATCGTTGCTCTATTTTAGATGCCGGTGATTGCGACGTTAACTGCATATCAACTGAAACCGATGACGAGGGGAATGAACGATCTACTGATTCGGGACATGCATCGATAGCAAATAAGTTCTTAAAAGGGTCTGACAATGCAATGACCATACAAAAAGTCGTAGAGGTAAACGAAGAAGGTAATATTAGTGCGTCGTCATCTGAATTAGATGACAATCAATACTCAATCGGTGGTAAAAGATCCCTGAGTGGAATGAAGGTCGATATGAACAGTTCTAAACTTGCGCCGGGTGTTACGACGCCAACAATCAGCAGTAATTCTCGGGAAAAAAGTGAGCCAAAGAAGGTGATGTCAGTAAAAGGTAACAATGTTTTGGCAGCAGCAACTGATATCTCTAAGTTAGCGAATTTTGGCAAGACGCGACGTGAAAGTAGCCTGCTGTTACAGTCTGGGTCGGCTGCATCTGTAGACGAAAAAGATTCGGTGCTTCCTACTCGCACATTAATCCGTCGGCAAAAGCGCTTACAGTTGCAGGGATCAGAGGATAAACAGGAGGATCCAACAGAAAGATTGAATCGGTTGCGGGCGCGAATATCAGGAGCATTGACTGAAGTTAAAGGTGTGTTAAAGCACTACAGTGTAGATGAGTCAGCTGAAACGAATCAGACACCACCTCTAACGAACTCGGCTACAGTGGGTGACAGAATGACAGCTACTGAACAAAAACCAGCACTGTCTCAGTCTGATTTGAAAGGCGAGGGGTCCGTAAGTTTTCGTTTTGTTAAAAAGGTGCGTCGACGAAGTGTCTTTAGTGATGATGATGCTAACAAAATTCGAAAAGAATGCTCTGTTGAAAATACAGGAGTAGAACCGACTACGAAAGATGAGGTGAATACGAGTGATAAAAATAAAAAGAAGGGCGCAGAGGAAGTGAGAGAGTCTTTAAAGGAACACGGCAACGAACCTACTGAAGTTGCCTACCATATTTCCGAGGGTGATGTCGCAAATAATATAAAGAAGCCACTCAACGCAACATCAAAAGAAAATGAAATATCAAATGGCCAAAACAATATAGCCATCCCAGCTATTTCTTTGGGTACGGTAGATGAGACAAAAACCGGCGACGAATTAAACCTGCAAAGTAGATTACAAAGGATTGAACCAGAAATAACTGAGAATTGGCCGAAAGAAGAATATATAAAACGAACTGAGAATGTGGTGAAAAAGGAATATAAAGATAAAAATGTGGAGATAGGAGAAGATAAACAAAATATTGAGCCACAACCAATAAACACAAAGAAGTCTAGCCGCCGTGCATCTGTCGCTCTTGTTGAGGGTTCTCAAATTGATCCGCCAGTTAATAAGTTGATTCCTCTTAAAATTAAAACACAAAGACGCCCTTCGGATTCCGAAACGTTAATAAAGCAAAAAATAAAACATACGGAGACGGGTAGCAACACATCAATAAAAAAAGCCAAAACAGTCGTGAAAGTGAAAAGGCCTTCCGTGAAAAGTAATAACGTTGTAATAACGAAAAATAAATCAGCCTCGAATGCAGAGATAAATCAATCCAACAAAAATATAAAGGATGCTATCACGTCTGCACTTGAAGTAAGCAGCGCAATAACCTCAGTGGACGCAGTGACTACGAAAAAAAAATCACAGAAACGGTGCCAAAAACGTCAGAGACGTTCTCAACTCGATTAGCAATTACAATCGCTATCAATGATGCATCATCATTAAGTAGTGCTGAAAAGCCAAACGACAAGAGTACCAAGGCTACGCAGCCACTATCACCAGCAACAAATAATTCTCGGACGCCAACGAAATTGGCCGATCAGAATGGCGCATCGGTTGCGCCATTGGTAAGACCATTGCGGACCGGCGAATCGAATAGTCATAAAAATAAAACGCAAACACAGCCATTACCTCCCCCGACAAGCAACACAAAAATAGATACACCTTTTGCAATATCGCCAAAGGATCAATGTACAAATGAGGAATATTTAAATGTAAGCACACCAACGCAAATAAATGAGAAAATACTCTGAACCCACAGTCAGTGACTGCAACCGATGGTACAGCTACTCAAAACTTGGATTTGGAAAATTTAAGTAAAAAAGATAAGGATACTGCAGAATTGACAATATTGCCCAGTGTTTCAGGTTTTAATATAATAGACACGATTAAAAAGATCCAAGAATAAGTGGAACTGAAAACAACCTTGCTCAACCTTTAACTCAAGAGGAACCGCATAAGCTTCCAACAGAATTGTGTACCGATATAATGCCAGAGCAGCAAGTTGCTCCAACGCCTGTAAAGTCTGTGCAGGTTTTTGCAGAAAAAGATTAAATAAAACAACCTTTCCCACAAAGAAAATTATAGTGAAAAGAATTGTACGTAAGAACTCAGTGGACAAAGCTATTGAGAAAAATAAAGCCAACAATAGTAGTTCAATAACGGTTGCTGATGAAACTGAAAAACATGAGAGGCTTATTAGCGATAGCCAATCATTAATTGACTTAGTTAGTGAAAAGTCCGAAAGTACAGAGGAAGAAAGTGCGTTATGTGATAAAGTTATACGCCCAGAGGAGCCTTCTCCTGAAGTACCCGTTGAATCAACAAAATCTAAGAAATCACGAAAAGTAAAAAAAAAGTGATCATCAAACGCCAACATCGCAAACTTTCTGTTGGAGAAACTACATTTTTCAAAGAAACCGAACAGCCAGATGATTCTTCAGCTGATACCGAGACTTTGGAAAGAGCAATAGCCTATGTAACAGATGAAGAAGATGAAGCATCAGATCGAGATGTCGAACTGATGAAGCCAATAAAATCGTGTATAAAACAACGTGAATTTCAAGTAGGTGATTGGGTTATGTACGGTGAACGTTTCGAAAGACGCAGATACGTTGGAGGAAAGGTCAAATTACTGAGCGTATCACAAGCATTCCTACAAAATCAATATAGACGGAACCGAAGTTTTCTGCACATATTAGTTACATTAAAAAATATACTGATCGTAAGGTTAATTTTGGTGGTAAGGAGTACCTGGAAATCGATTATGAGCAGATAGCAGAAGAGGAGCGTAGAGCACGCACTTATAGTATATGGAATATGGTTTAAGCTTCTTTGCATGTGTATTAAATTTCCGTTTCAGGTGGACGATGTTGTATGTATGTATATATGTAAATCATAGAAGAGGATGGTACCATCATTCAAATGTAAATAGGTAGATAAGTCTTATCGATATTGCGTTCACTCAGCCACCAGTAGAACTAGATAAAGTTTCTTCTCTTTTCCACAGTTTGCAATGTACATACATAAAAAGGCGTTTTGTAAATAATGGCAATCAAAATACAGCTCATTTAGTTATTATAGTAGGATTGGTTTGCTCCCTTTATGTTTAAGCCATTCATTATTGTAAATAGCAATTTATATTTTTAAGTATTTCCCTATTTGTAAATAAAAATCATTAGGTTAAATATTATATATGTATTTGGCATACAATTTACGTCTTATAGTGCTAGAAAGTAATCCTCTTTTTGGTTTTTTTTTCATTTACATGATGACAATAATTTTCTTACGAAAAACATAATCAGCCATTCAAAAATATAAATATATGTATGTATGTATATGTACATTTGTAAATATTGAAGTCTGAATTTATGTATATAAATAAAAAAAATTTTAAACAAACGCTTTTTGGCATTTAAGTACATACATACTTGCGGAATTCACATAAAAGCATTCCATTCTAAAAAATACATTTTTGTTATATATGTATATATGTAAATGTGTGTATGTGAGTATATAACAACCCTGCAAAAATAGTGCGACTAATCCCTAAAGAGAGCGGTCTCCGATTGATCTCTATTGTCTACATTGATCACCTCTAGTCCCTTTTGGGTACGTTGGGATTAGTCAGGTTTGTAATCTATGTAGCCCATTTTAAGAAACATAAAAAAGCGGCAACTAAGTGAGTTTAATAAAAAAGATTACAGGTTATTGATTCGAATTATTAAAGAAAAATGCGGAGCCCTATACCGAACCTAAATGACTTGGACCATATGTTCCATTATCGTCCACCCATATCTCTTGGAATGAGTTGGCGACTAAATAATTTTGTGTAACATAGATATCTAACAATTTTTGCAAGTTTTAATATTGCGTTTGAAATGTACATAACCTCGTACCATACGAAAACTAACACTTTTTGATGAGAAAAGAGATTAGTCTTATCCGTCCCATATGGGTACAAAGGAGACTGGTCCTACGATCCCTTTCGGGTATAAATGGTACAATTAGTCTCTTCATAGGACATGCTCAAACAAAAGGGAACAGTTCAACTCATACAAAGAGATTAAAACTGGCATTGGTCGCATACTCCTTTGCGACTCATCCCGGATTCATCCTAGAGGGGTATTCCATCGTCACTGGTGGGACACTTGTACGCATAATTGCATGTTCGTTAAAGGATTTTAATAAATTTTACAAGTTATTCCTAGTTTAAGTATAGATTTTGGAAAATATCGTCAATTGTTAATGCACCAATTAAAAAAAGAACCGTAAAATTACCACAAATTTGGAAAGAATTTAATTTTAAAAATTGTCACGGGTGGGACAGAAAAAAGAAGCTATTCTCTAGTCACATAAAGTATTAGTTAAACTCTGCGAATTTATAAAAGTAATTCATTTTATTTAAATATCTCCATTTGCACTGACATATGTGGAGTATAATAACATAAAAATAGCTTACTTTCAGTTTCTACTTTATAATAATAATTCAAAATTGTAGTGTCACGGGTGAGACAGCCTTTGTCATGGGTGGGACACGTTCGAACTAAAAGTACTTTGGAAGCTTATTTACCATAATTTATAGATGCCAAAGGTTCAGAATCGGACTCGATCGATGATTTACCATAAATTAAAGATGCCAAAGGTTCAGAGTCGGACTCGTTTCATGAACTTTCATCATCGTCGGAATCAATTTTATTTACGTTAAGTTTAAATACTTTAAGACTAGTAAGTTTTGACTTGAATGTAAGTCCCATAGAATGATCCTCTTGACTACATCTTTTTAAGAAATGGTGTGTTTGAACCTTGTTAATAGCGAGTACATCGTTCAATCTTCGGTCAAGCATGATTCTGTTAGCTTCAACCTCTTCTTCAGATAAATGCATAGTCTCAATATTCTTTATAACCTTTCTAGCATTTAACATGAAATCTACAGCATTATTGATATCAGCCTTACGTTGCCGTACTTGACTCCACACCGACCTCTTCACAACGGCACCAACTCCATCCACTGCTCCTTTTCCATGGGAAATGGCGAAAAAATACCACTTTACCTGTACATTAAAATCTGTAGGCATATAACAAAGGTTCGATAGGGTATACTTGTTTTTTAATTGTGATGCTGCACCATCAGAAACACTTTAATTCTTTTAGTCCGGGAATTAAATTTTTTAGTGACACGATAATCTTTTTTAGGCATACTTACACAGTATACTTGCCGTGGCATAAAACGTCACTAACAATGGCGTACGAATATCTTTTCCTTCAGCCAGCCATACACGCGCAGTAAATACCCCAATGTTCAGACTGAATCTCATCTTGCATTATTACGCTATAGTTTTCAGCAAAATCTGTCCCACCCATATCTGTCACGGGTGGGACATATTTCACTACTGGATATTTGTTAAATAGCTTTGTAGAAACGAAATTCCAATTGTGGTATACATTCGCAATATAAATCTAGTTTCAGGCAATAAAACACGAAAAAAAACGGTTCATCACTAATTAAGGAAAAAAAAGAAATTTTGTTTTTTTTTGTCACGGGTGGGAAAAGGCCGATACTGTTTTATTTATTGTACAAAAAATAGTAATAACTTGCCCAATGTGAGATAAAACTAAATTTTATTAAATAAAGACGAGCTCCTGTATTTATTGCAATTATCATTCACTTGAATTGAGAACCACAAACAATTTGACAGCTATTTCAAAACTACCTTATTCATCCTTACAAAAAATGCGGGCCAAATACTTTACATTAAAAAGTGAAAAAAGTCATTAAAAGTGTATTTAATGTTAAAATTTGTTATTTTTCGGATGCGTTAATATATTTAACAGCGTTTTTCGTAAGGGTTTGTTAGTTTTAATAAAAAACAAATTTTTGGTCTAAGGTTTTCTTTCTCATGGAAGCTCCCTAGACTAATCGTAATTTTTGCAGGGAAACCCCTAAAGTAAAAACCCAAGCTAGACAGGAAGCACACCAGTCTAATTTTTACTTGATTCCGAAGAAGGCAAACTTACTTCTTGTTGTGTAGAATATTGAAGTTGCCGAAGTTTTAAAAAACCCAAATAACTATTTTTATTTAAATTGTTTTTTCTTTTAATGGCACGGCACCTTTTGTTTCTTTCTTGTAAAAATTTTAAAGGAACTGAAAACTGAAAAGGAACAAACATTTGCAGCCGCTACGAAATCGAAGTAAAGCAATGTTGTTATGTGGAATTTTTTAGAGGATTTCTGGGGAATCGTACCCATAGACCAATTGCGGGTCCTATCTAGGGTGACCACATCGTCCGGACGCAAATCCGGGACGCCTTTTTCAAACCCCACACACCTACTCCCGAAGGAGGGAAGGGGGAATATCGAATATGTGATATAGATGAGGGGAGTTAAGGGATCATTGCCTTGTTTTTAAGCACAAGAGTAAAATAATACACGATTCATATATTCACGTTACTATCCGCATTTAATGTAGTTTTTCCATTATTGATTATAATATTCAGTCAAGACTTCTCTCATTATCCTATAGTCATGAGGTCCTCATGGACCGTCCAGTTCAACCTAACCTAGCCTATAGTCATGAGAAATATACATATGATACATATAGCTTCAGTCAAATCTTCAGAGTACAAATAAAATTTAAATTTCAGTTGAAACTTTGTCCACTTTTTTCTGACTCAGTACATACTTCTGCAAACTAGCAATTTTTTTAGAAGTCTGACAAATGTCGAAACAAATCATGGCACGTCAAGTTTGCAAAACTAAATTTCACGATCATAATGTGCGTTATATTTTTCACATCAACACGATTCTTTTTGTTCGTCCATTGCGAATTTAGTAATGAAAACACTCGCTCACAGTTACCGTTATGAGCTGGAATGGAAATATTATAAATATAGTTTAAAAAACTAAAAAACATGCAAATATGGTCCCGTTTTAGATCTGCAATCCACTTAGAAATTTGATGTTGATAGCACCGTAGCACAGAGGCTCGTGTCTCCGCTATTAAGCACAGCTCGTTTTGTAGCGAGCTATTTAACCACTTCAATAATTGCCGCTTTATGGGTCTAACTCTCCTTTGCGCGCCTAGCCTAGAGAGTTAGTTACAAACAAGCAAACATAAAAGTGAAGCTAATATAAACGTATTAAAAAGAACTGAACAATTTTCAAAATCTCGGAAAAACACCACATTCCGTTCGCAGGTTGTTTTCTCGTCTTACTTCGAATTTAGTAAAACATTTCGGAAATATCCGGGACGACGGGACATTTCATTAAAATCCGGGACGCATGGTCACCCTAGTCCTATTATTAGGATCCACTGCGTAAATGTTTATTTCTATTATTCCTGACAACTCACATCTGGTAGACATTCTCTTAATAAAACTTGCGGGTATGGAAAAAAGACAGTCCGGCGACTAGTTTGGCTTAGCCTTCATTTTAGTTGCTGTGGGGTAGTTTGATTGCAGACTATAGTGCGCATGTATTCTTCAATCGGATAGTTTTCAAATAGAAAATAAAACAATTTTTAATAGCTGGAAGAGCCTTCAAGTTTATTGTACTGTCTTAGAAAGCGTGAACGATCGGAGGCAACCTTTTAGATGTATCTCTCTGAAAATTTGAGTTATGTGAACATAAATTTTATACCAATCAAACATTTATGTTAGAGAACGATTAGAATATGAATCGAATTGGAATGCATTTCTCTAAGGTAGGTAGAATTAGACGATTTGCGAAACTGTCGAGAATTATGGCAAAAGGGTCTTTGTTCTCGATAAGGGTTCGAGTTCTAACTTCAATTTCTAATTGGTTTCTAATTTGAATTTCCAATTGAAGCGCAATGGAATGAATCATATATAAAATGCGTTGGTTTGAAATATGGATGAAGGCATGTTTCCTTCATAATAGTTGTGTTTTTTTACATATATAGACGTTTACGCTTAAACTTTATATGGGACTGCTAAGCGTCAAACTTTAAATACACCTCTGAAATTGCTGCTCATAAAATTTGTACTACTAAATTTCAATACGCATTATACTCAGATGTAACTGAAATATGTGTCTATGTTTCACCCTCTACACTAATTCTATATATTCTATGCCTGTCCACTATTCATCGCAACTGATGCAGCTATATGTTATATATTATGGCCACCAGAGGTTTGTGTCTCCGATTTTAGGTACACCCTGTTCTATAGCTAGTTATTTAACCACTGCCGCTAGATGGGTCTCCTAAGCATTATGTAAGCGAGGATAAGCGTTTTTTTTACGCGCAAACGTAAACGTATACGCATGTAAAAAAAAACACGGCTAATACCAGTCAAATAGCATGCCAACAGTTTATTTTCCTCTTTAACTTTTTTTTATTCATTTTCACTTCATACTTTTAATTATTCCAAATGAAAAACTGTTTTTGCAACTACCTATATTTTGGCACAATTTTTTGTGATTTAAAATTTTTTGGAATAACACCAAGTAGTGATCATGCTCTACAAATAATCTATATCTGTGACAACATCACATTTCTAGTGCTTCTCAAATCGAATTATAACCTAGTTCTCTAACCTTTGTATGTAGTTTTCCATTAGAGACGCACTAGAGCACTACATTAGAATTCTAATGTAAAATCACAATAGCCGTGTTTTTTACACGTATATACGTCTACGTTTGCGGGTAAAAAAAACGCTTATCCTC
>JARSSU010038038.1:0-12781 GCA_029619165.1 Eurosta solidaginis | reverse complement strand
TTCGCGTACTTAGGAGCATTTTTTTGCCTTAATCTGTATGCTCCTCTGCCCTGCGTCCTATGCAGGTGATGTCATTTGGGAAAGTATTTGTATTTACTAGCTGAAACGTGTTCCTGGATTGTTCCAGTTAATAACTAATTCAGCCTCTTGGCATCTTCCCAAAATATCTCCTTTAGTATTTTGAGTGGTGATTTAACTCATTGAGTACTCTTACCGGAACACGTTCCATCTTGTTTTTTCATAGCCAGGTTTTTTCTTCAAGTATGTTCAGTGTGTGGCGGCCACCGTGGGTGTGATGGTATGCGTGCTCCGCTTACCACGCGACCGGATTCCTTGGGTTCAACCACGGGCAACAACATCAAAAATTTGTAAATAAGGTTTTCAATTAGAAGAAAAGTTTTCTAAAAGCGGGTCTCCCCTCCGGCAGCGTTTGGGCAAGCTGCTGCCGGGTGTATTTCTCTGCCGTGAAAGCTCTCAGTTGAAAACTCTCTGCGTTGGGCAATTGCCGTTCGGAGTCGCATAAAATCATGTATCCCGTCCGCCAATTGTAGGGCAAATCAAGAGGAGCACGACGCAATTGGAGAGAAGCTCGGCCTAGATCTCGTCGAGGTTATCGCGCCTTACATTTACTATGTTTTATTCTTTTTATGTTCAGTGCTGATTTTTGGCTGTTCGACAACCCACAATTTGTTTTTGCCGCACAATCTCCAATATAACCTTTGCCCAGATGACTGCTTCGGACTTTTGGTGTATTTCTTGCTCCTTCACCAGCACTCGTTTTACTGCTGTAAGCCTCTCTCGTAGCGAATTAAGTGGTAGCAGTCCATAGTTTTCTTATATCGCATCGTCTTGCTTTGCATGTCGTCTTGATGCCCTGGTCGACTTAAAATCCCAATTAATCGATTTCATCACCAATCTCTGCCACTATACAATTGTGCATCTACCGTGACGTTCCCAAATTGCGACTCATTCATCTATGATACTTCTCCTAGAACATCTGTGCTGTCTTCTCCAGTGGCTGTACGCATCTGTGCTCCATAAGGCCGATGGTGTTACTCTGTTCTTCTGTATGACTACATCCGCTCGATGTAATGGAATACATTGAGATGCACCCGTTATCTACAGTCTAACGTTCTTCCTCCACATGTCCTCCGACAGTAAGAGTGCTTTGACCTTCTTCCATTGGAATAGAGATTATGGGGCATTCATGAGTGGAGCCACTGTCGCCCCTTGCGGCTGATCGCTTTATTTTTTAACGATTGATGGATTTGGAGATTTCTCGTCTCCTTCAGCTTGCGGTTTACGGCACCCACATTGGTTGGAACTGACTGGAATTGCTACTGAATGACGTGCATGTGAACTCTGGTTCCGCACTTGAAAACATTTCATAACGCCCCCCATTTTTCCTGTGCGATCGCCTTCAGACTTCCAAAATTGATCTACCCACCTCTGACTGGCCTTTTCCTACCTCATCCACAGCGTATGAGCTTTGTATGCTGGTTGATCTCAATAATGACCCGGCCGTTTCTTCCTGAGTCAATGCATGGGATAACCGTTTCAGAAAGATGTTTGCTTTGCGTTACGCGTATGTGGCTCGCTTCGTTTTCGGCGTCACGTATGCCATTTTTAAAGCTCTGAATCGGTGCACTCTTTCCGTGTATTCCCGGGTGCATCTCGCATATTGCAAGACTGAGCCACTCTTTCAAATGTACCATACAAGCAAAACTCCTGGCAAAGTACTCGTTAGCTTTTTGTAGCGGTTTGCAATTCTGATTTTGAATTCTGTTTTTCCTGTGTTTTCGCTTCCGTATCGCCGTTCTACAGCAGCCATCAATGCGTCATAACGGTACTCCGTAATCGATAGACTCAATGTGGCGAATAGTACATCATACAACCCATAGTTTTCGGCAGCTGGTCCTTTCAACTGTGCTACACACGAAAAGTGTCTCGGTCACAACTTTATCTTCCCATTCCCCAGTTGTTCACACAAATACGCTCGTCGCGTGCTGGTCTTCTCAAACTGTACGCTATAAAGACCTGGAAAGGACACAAACCGTCAAAGGCTGGTGATCATATTTTTTACTTTGAATTCAACTAGTTAAAACTGCTGGGCGACTTTAGTTGCAACTGACTCGATACGTCCTCTCAACGCTATCACCTTGGCCTCGTGATTTTTTCTCTTCAAACTGTAAACACTTTTTGTATCTTGCGCCTTCCAACTTCGAGAAATATCGTTTCTTCTTGCTCTTCCAGTTGAGCCGAGATCTGCGATGATATCTGTGCTGAAATTTGCGCCGACATTTTCGGATATCCGTGCCTCTTGTGCTTCAATCTTCTTCGCTGATTATACAAAACGGTTTCTCCTGCGATTCAGCTGAGTTTCCCATCTTGGATGTTATAGCGTCTCTCTTCGCGATTTCAATTGTGATGACACATGTTGGTGATATTTGTGATGACATTTCGACATTTTTTTTTTTTTTGTGCCGTGCTTTGCAGCCAACATCATGTTCAGGTCCTGTGTTCGTCATGTCTGCGCGGTGTTTCCACTTTCTCTTCACTTTTGCTGTTTTCCGTCCTCATCAGGATAATACAACTCGTTCCCACATCAATTCTTCTGCTTGCTTGCTCTCGTAGCCGTGCCTGAATTTCGAGTTTAACGCACTTGTATTCAGTCGCAGCTCTCCAACTCCTTCTTTTAGTTGCTGGATCTTCAATTCACTGAACTTCTGGCCATGTCCTGTTTGTCCTCTGGCCTTTATTCCACAATTCCTCTTCTGACACCATTGTCAACGAATTTGCTGGCAAATCCATCTATTTGCACCCTCTCTACAGTTCGTATCGCTAAACTGTTGAATAAGATAACTCCAATCTGTAATGAATGCAACTGGCCTTTATTCAAGTACTTCACATACACTTATACTTTGCAACGAATAGCTTGCTTAATACCAACGGATTGACAGTCCTCAATGAAACTCTACTATTCAAATAATACTGCTATAGCTTCGCTACATACGCCTTAAATCCAAATCTCAAAATCAAACTGACTTACTGCTTACTTCTTCGCTTGCCCCGCTTTTATAGTTTTA
Source organism: Eurosta solidaginis (assembly GCA_029619165.1). NCBI lineage: Eukaryota > Metazoa > Arthropoda > Insecta > Diptera > Tephritidae > Eurosta > Eurosta solidaginis. Next base: position 9,695 of record JARSSU010038038.1, on the reverse strand, counting down.
CGCGGCATACTTCTAGTCTCTCGATTTTCAGAACTTACTATTTGTTTATCGGCTACAAAATCGACAGCCGCAACCTACGTGCACAATTATTGCTCTCTCTGTGACAACTCAGATAAGAATATATGCATGTGTTTGTGCAATTGTGCCGCTCACGCTGTGTATACGTACATATGTGTTAACGCAATTATTATGGGAATGGGGAGGCCTCTCCTCGGCCGGTATTTTAGTCGGCTTTCTTACCGAAACGGAGGAGGGAAAAAGAGTGTTTACCAGTGAGCTCGGCTATGGGATACACACATGGAGAAAAACAACTGGTGCATCGCTCCGGAGAGAAAACTCCCCGGGGGGTCAACCACAAAACAAAAATACCCCCCTCCACCCCCCGGCCCACAAAGAAGGTCAATCGACTAAATTACGGTTTTTACTGCCACAAAATCGATCAGTAAAAACCACCCTCGGTTCTGAATGAACACACAGCACATACACATAACTAAATATACACAAGCATCAATTCTGACAATACCTGCTCATGTACCTACGAACTATAGATACAGGACAAACGATAACAGATCCGAACGAAAATCGACACTGCTGATGGCACAACGCCGAAACCGGTTTGCCTCAAACCCAATTTGACAAGGGATGATGGAAAATCGTTCCAATATACATCAAGAAAGAGACCTTTAATTCCGAAACATGGTTCAGCTGATGATTTTCATGATATATGATACATACTCCTTCCTCGTAATGATGCCAGATGAATTGCTGCAAGCTTTAACCTGGGATTCTCATTAAGTTTCCAAACATATTTCTATCAAATATCATCCAAGGTTTTATATCATTTTTATCAGGATTATTGACCGCGCTGGCCGCATAAAATAAATTTCTTTTTAAGCCTAAATAATTTTTATTTACATACCACACGTGGGTTCTAGTCCCAGGCAAGGACAGCAACGAAAATTAGGAACAGTTTTTGTTCAATTACAAAAGTAACTCTAAGCAGGGCATTTGGCAAACACTCGAAGCGCATTTCTGCCATGAGAAGCTTCTCATTGAAAGATCAACTGCCCAGCAGATGCCTTTCGGCATAAAACATGTAGTTCCCGTCCTAGTGGGACGCAAATTGCAAGAGAAGCTCGGCCTTAATTTTTTCGGAGGTAAATCGTGACAAGTATTTATTTTATTTATGTTTGCCTTCCCTTTTTTATCATTGGATCGTCTTACCTCGCTTATTTATTTGAAGCTAACTGTGCCATTTATGCTAAAGAAGAGCAGGATTTTTTACCCAGGTTGCAAGGACGTGGAAATATCGAAAGATTGGATACACATACACGCCGATGGTACAGTAGGCCTCTAGTATAGTGTGCCGATACGGCTAAGTGCCTTTCAGACTCAGTCTTGACCAAAGTATCAGAGATGCTGGAAGAAAACTACGTAAACTGCAGGTGCTTTAGCTTTATATAGTCATTAAGACGATAATATCGCATAACAACTCAACTTCTGGTAACATTCAGTGATTGAGGTTCTTACGGACCAGTTAGTTCAACCACACCTAACTTCAAGGCAGTTCAATTTTATTCACATAAAAACGATACTAATGCGGCAGTTACTCACGAACGTACGTACCAAAAAACGTGTCAGCTGACACGACCTATCTTATGAGTGTGCAATGTAACGAAAATTCACCGACGTGCAACGCCCGTACGTACGTAGCCCGGAACGTAGAAATCATTGTTTTACTATATAGTTTGGCAGCTTAAGTAGAGGTTATGTTGCGAATAGAGTGGAAGGCAGTGGACTAGGCAGTCGAATGTCATATAATGAAGGAATGGTGTTCGGAGTTTTGTCAAAGTAAAAAAACACAATGATAAAAGCTTTAATATAAATAAAACTATTGTTTTAATAACAGCAAAAACGCCATATATATTCTGTATACATAAATTTGTAAGGATTATCTCACTTTAAAATTTGAATTAAATTATCTAAAGTTTTTTTTTGAAACTGAGTCGAGAACTGTGCGTGTGAATGTGCGAATTTTCACCGATCAGCTGTTAGTTGCGCTACTTGGTAAAATTTACAATGGTAGAAATCAAAACTATTTTGATTTTTCCCGTAAGAACGTGTCAGCTGATCGCTCTCTCACTAGACAGAGTTGCCTAGTAACTTTTGTACGCTAATTTTTGACCGTTTGCAATTTTATGCAAAAACGCCTAATTAAAGTTTGAAAAATTGTGAAAATAATTCGAAATAATTATGTAAAAGTGCTGATTATAAATATTTTATCTATTTATACTTATTTAATATGTATTCCGGCCTTTTACAATATCAAAAATTAAATTGGAAAAAGTTGATGTTTCCATAAGCATACATGCAAAATGGTCAATGGCAACAGTGCTTATCTGTTAACAAAACACACACAAATATGTTATGTACATGTACACAGACGCACACATTGATTCCTACGGGCTTGAGAGTTCGGTCAAACGTGCTTCGTACGACAAACGTCCTTACGTACGGCACGACTGTCCTACACCCCAAAATCTTGGGTGTGCCGTTTGATCAGGATCTACATTTTAGTGAGCACGCAGCCGCAATTGTTCCGAGAATTCAGAGCCGTAACAAAATCCTGAAATCCCTCGCTGGCAGTACCTGGGGAAAAGATAAAGAAACGCTCATGACTACATACAAAGCAATTAGCCAGCCGATTACGTGCTACGCCTCACCCATATGGTCGCCAAGCCTAAAAACTACCCACTGGAAGAAACTACAGGCCTGCCAAAATACTGCTCTCAGAATCGCCACGGGCTGTCTTCTTATGTCCCCAGAACACCATGTGCATAATGAGGCGAGAATACTCTCCAACAGGGAGAGAAATGAGATGCTGACCAAACAGTTCCTGTTGAATACCCAGAAACCTGGGCATCCCAACAGACATCTGATTGATAAACCAGCACCGCCTAGGGGCTTAAGGAGTCATCTCCGTAAGCATTTTGAGGAAATACGGCACCTGAGAACCCAGTCGTATGAAGTGAAAAAAAACAAGCAGGTCCTTGGTGAACTCCATAAACAGGCGTCGGACCTTTATGCCGGGAATTGCCCGGTGAATCCAGTACTTAAAGAAAATTATCCAAAACTCGCGGAAGAGGAACGCATACTCCCTAGGGAAACGCGTGTCACTCTTGCTCAACTTCGATCTGGATACTGTAACAGGTTAAACTCTTACCTATCCAGAATCAACCCCGACATACTAAATGTATGCCCCGCTTGCAATGTGTCCCCACATGACACCAACCATCTCTTTAATTGTAGTGTGGAACCAACGCCTCTAACACCCCTTTCCTTATGGTCCACCCCTGTTGAAACGGCAAGTTTCCTTGGACTGCCGTTAGAGGATATTGATGACAATTTGTGATCGGTCGCGGCAATTAGGTGGGGCGAGCATTGCTACAACAACAACAACAACATCACACTTTGTCCTCTTACAAGGAGTTTGCGTCTTTCCAAGAGAGGTTTTTGACTGATTTGTTATTACAGTAGGTAGAGGTTTTTCGACCAATTTAATAGCATGCAGGTGACCGCGTCCGCCTAAAGGAGGGTAATTTGTTCTAAAAGTTTTACTTAAAACATGGTGCACGAAAAAGAAGAAGAGAAGTTTCTCTGTGTAAAAAACATATTGTTACGAATATTAGCAAAACTAAGGAGTGCTGCCAGCTCTAAGCCGATCTAAGCAGTGACGTGAATGCACATCAATAATTCAATCATTATGTATCTACATAAACGAATAAATAATTGCGTCTACACATATGTACACATTCCGACGAGCAACATTTACATACAAGGCAGCAAGAGATGAGATGTCACACACCGATGAATTTACTTATACGCTTATGTGTGTGCGGGAGACTGTAAACTACAAACACATGCATATACCTTATCTGAGTTGTCACAAGAGAGAGCAATAATTTGTGCACGTAGTTGTGGCTGGCGATTTTGTAGCCGAAACAACTAGTAACTTCTGGAAATCGAAGAGCCTAGAAGTATGCAGCGTAAACTATAAAAGCGGCGCCAGCGAGTAAGAAGTAATTCAGTTTGATTTGAATTGTCAAGCAGTTACGAGTAAGACGATATCTAGCGAGCAATAGCACTATTATTTTGAAAGTCAGTTTCCTTTAAGATATCAGTTTGGTTATTAAGCTATTCGTTGCACAGTTTGAGTGTTATTGTGAAGTACTTAATAAAGGCCATTTTTCCATCATTCAATATTGGAGTTATTTATTCAACAGTTTAGTGATTCGAACTTAGCAGAGGATTGCAAATAAGAGGATTTGCAAGTAAATTCGTTACAATTGGTGTCAGAAGAGGAATTGTTGAATAAATTCCGAAGATTGGGAATACAACTTGGACATGGCAAAGTTCAGTGAATTGAAGATCCAGCAACTGAAAAAGGAGTTGGAAAACCGGGGATTAAATACAACTGGAATAAGATCGAACTTCAAGCACGGCTACGAGAGGTAATGGAATCGCAAGGAATTGATGTGGACGAGTTTGTCTTTTATCCTGATGGGGACGAAACAACAACAAAAATTGAAGAGAAAAACGAAACATCGCAGACAGTTACGAGCACAGACTTGAACATGATATTGGCTGCAATAACTGCTCAAACATCGACAGTGGCATCTCAGCTGGAATCGCAGGAGACACGTTTAACATCCAAGATGGAAGAACAGAAAACGTATATGTCATCTCAACTAGAAGAACAGAAAACGTATATGTCATCTCAACTAGAAGAACAGAAAACGTATATGTCATCACAGATGGAATCCCAAGAGACACGAATAACATCGAAGATTGAAGCACAGGAAACACAAATTTCTTCACAACTTGACGAACAGAAGACGTATATGGTATCCCAACTGGAATCGCAGGAAACCCGTATAACATCACAATTGGAAGAACAGAAGACACATTTGGCGTCTCAACTGGAAGCGCAAGAGGCACGTATATCTGCAATGTCGGCACAAATTTCGGAACAGGTATCATCGCAGCTCTTTGTGAAACTGGAAGAACAGGATGCAAAAATTTTACAACTCGAGGACAAAATTGATGCCGAAATAGAAGCGTTAAAAGGTCGTATGGAGCAGTTACAACTAAACCGCCCAGCTGTTTCAGCGAGTAATCCAAAGGTAAAGACACCATCCTTTGACGGTTCTGTTCCTTTTCAGGTCTTTAAGCTACAGTTTGAGAAGACCGCAGCAGTGAACCAATGGAATGCTGAAGATAAAGTTGCAGCTCTGTTCGTGGCACTGAAAGGGCCTGCCGCGGAAATCTTACAGACCATCCCAGAGTACGAGCGGAACCACTACGAAACATTGATGAGCGCTTTAGAGAGACGTTACGGAAGCGAGCATAGGAAACAGATATTCCAAATTGAGTTGCAAAACCGCTACCAAAAAGCAAATGAGACATTGCAGGAGTTTGCTTCAGATATTGAAAGATTGGCTCATCTTGCAAATGCAGACGCACCCGTGGAATACACTGAAAGGGTAAAAATCCAGAGTTTCATAAATGGCATACGAGATGTGGAAACGAAGCGGGCTACATATGCGAATCCAAAACTAACGTTTGCTGAAACGGTATCGCATGCACTGACTCAGGAAACAGCCTCACTTTTGAGTAAGCCAGCGTACAAAGCTCATCGCGTGGAAGTGGAAAAGCCAGACTGGGTAGACGCAATTTTGGAAGCATTGAAGGGTACGCAGCAGAAGAATAATGATGCAGTCAAATGCTTCAAGTGCGGCAACCCAGGTCACATTGCACGTCATTGCGATCTTGGTCCTAATAGTTCCAACAATGTGGGTGGCCGTAAACGCAAAGCTGGCGGAAATGAGCAAGAGCGTGTCGAAAGTAAAGAACGAAAACTTGCCCCGGCTGTTGAATGTCCTGTGATATCTGTATCGCAGATTGGAAGGAAATCAAGCAGTCTTACCATCAGAGGGAATGTGGATGGTAAAGAGCGTGTACTGACTGTAGATACGGGGGCATCTCATTCCTTGATTCGATCTGATTTGGTCTACAGGGGAATAAAGTCATTACCTGGAGCGAGGTTGCGTACGGTCACAGGCGAATATAACCAAGTTCAGGGAGAAGTAATATGTGAAGTCCTAATTGGGAAGGTCATGGTTCTACACAAATTCGTTGTGGCGGAGATCGTTGATGAAGTTATATTGGGAGTGGATTTCTTGGTTGACCATGACATCAAGATCGATATGCAGAGAAGGGTGATGCATTATGAGAACCAAGATGTGCCACTTAACTTCAGTTTGGAAAAAGGGTTCAGCAGTAAGCGAGTGCTGGTCGAGGAGATTCGACAGAGACCACGAAAGTCAAGGAAAGTAGATCGAGCAAAGGTTGATGGATCGAATGTGCCAAATAAAGCGAAATTAAAAGTACCTGCGAGGAAAAGACCGGCATCAACAAACCCTAATGGACGCACTAAATTCACTGAAAGAATTTTTCAGAAAGAATGCAAGGATGATTTCAAGCCAGCGCGCACTTTTGTTGGGAAACGTCGGAACGATACTGAGTATGTGAAGCCAATCGGTCAAGAACAAGCTCTACAAAGTAGTTCTTCATTGGCCAAGCAACAGAGTGCGAGAGAACGATCCAGAATAATGAGTAGTAAGATGGAACACAGGTACGACAGGGAAAATAATTCGGAAGGTTTCCGGAATGGAGATTTGGTACTGTTAAACAACCCTCACCGGCGGAAAGGTGTCCCAGCCCAATTTCGGTGCAGTTGGGAAGGCCCGTACAAGATTGTGAAGAAGCTCAGTGATACCATCTACCGCATACAAAGCATTGAGAAACCACGGAGTAGAAGAGTGGTACATTTGGCGATGCTAGCAGCGTTTAGATCGAGAGATTTGTCTGATCGGGACGATCAGACTTAGGTGGAGGGCAGTGTTACGAATATTAGCAAAACTAAGGAGTGCTGCCAGCTCTAAGCCGATCTAAGCAGTGACGTGAATGCACATCAATAATTCAATCATTATGTATCTACATAAACGAATAAATAATTGCGTCTACACATATGTACACATTCCGACGAGCAACATTTACATACAAGGCAGCAAGAGATGAGATGTCACACACCGATGAATTTACTTATACGCTTATGTGTGTGCGGGAGACTGTAAACTACAAACACATGCATATACCTTATCTGAGTTGTCACAAGAGAGAGCAATAATTTGTGCACGTAGTTGTGGCTGGCGATTTTGTAGCCGAAACAACTAGTAACTTCTGGAAATCGAAGAGCCTAGAAGTATGCAGCGTAAACTATAAAAGCGGCGCCAGCGAGTAAGAAGTAATTCAGTTTGATTTGAATTGTCAAGCAGTTACGAGTAAGACGATATCTAGCGAGCAATAGCACTATTATTTTGAAAGTCAGTTTCCTTTAAGATATCAGTTTGGTTATTAAGCTATTCGTTGCACAGTTTGAGTGTTATTGTGAAGTACTTAATAAAGGCCATTTTTCCATCATTCAATATTGGAGTTATTTATTCAACAGTTTAGTGATTCGAACTTAGCAGAGGATTGCAAATAAGAGGATTTGCAAGTAAATTCGTTACAATATATTTTTATCTGATCACCTAAGCGTGCTTGTGTAAATCACCCCATTTGAACGCAATTTATGTACATATATTAAAAAATTTATTTACAGCTTTCAAAAATCGTATCTACTAACGGCTCATTACGTGTCCATTCAGGGGAGCGGCCATATGTGTGTCCCGAATGCGGTAAAGCATTCAAAACAGACAGAGTACTTATATACATTTAAAATATCATTAATTGCACAGAAAAAGTTTATATATTTATTATCTAATTGTCTTTGTATTAAATACAGCCAAATGAGAGCGCATCATTTGCGTCACAGTGGCGTTAAGGCTTACGAATGTCCCCATTGTCCGTTAAAATTCCGTAGCAGCGGCGATGTTAGCAAACACAAGGTAATACATAGAGCAATCAAACGACATGTTTGCGATTTATGTGGTGATCGTTTTGCGAAGTCAAATCAATTAACGGTACACAAAATTTCATAACGGTGAAAAGCCATTTAAATGCGATTATTTTGAAATGCGGTAAGTATCTTTAAGGCACTCATCCTTGAATATTATTTATTTTTATTTTAATTACTCGTCCCCGATATATTCAAAACAAAAGTTTTGTTCGTAGTGGCGCTCTGCAACGCCACGTACGCACCCACACAGGTGAAAAACCCTATAAATGTAAATACTGCACACGCGCCTTCGCTCAAAGTAACGATCATGTAAAACATCTACGTATTCATGTCGGTGACAATGTCTATAGATGCGAATTATGCCCTTCGGCTTTTCGTTTAGCAACAGAACTGCGCGAACACATTGTTGTACGTAAAAACGGGGACGAGGAAACACGTGAGCGAAACATAAAGGCATTAAAGGAAGAACTGGCAAAATTGGAATTCAAATTGACCGGAAAGCAGGTGTCAGTGTAGTTGTGACTAGAAAAAATTTAGAAGAAATTCACAACAAAAGAATTGGATTGAAAAAGGGGATACAGTCAGAAACGATAAAATACGATTTAAACCAATTCAAACTCCATCTACTAAGGATGCTGATAAGCTAAATTAATTTAAGAAAAATGAAACCATTTTCCTATTGAGCCTAACGCAACAACAGATTCGTCTCTTTCAAACCCGGATTGGGTTCGTAAACAACCACGTACGCACCTCCTCTATAAAACATGCCCATAACAACAAATCTATCCCAAGATAAACAGCATTCTTACTTCACCTACCGTTAGTTGGTCATACTTCCACTTAAAAGGTGTAAAAGTGCGATGTTAAATACTGAAACAACAAGGAAGTTAAGAATAAACCAAGAATGTGTATCATTTAAAAAACAAAAAGATGAAGAACGGCTGTAAATTAATTTAAGTTAAAACAAGTTAAGGTACAACCAAAGTACGTATGATCCTAAATAATAGGGGATTAGCCTTCGTCATGCAAACGGTGCAAGAATAAGGTTAGGCTATGTTGAAAGGTCTCACATAGGCTGAATCTTTCCATGTTGTTGTTGTTTGTAGCAGTGCTTCGCTCCATCCAATAGGTGCGACCGATCACAAATTGTCATCAATGTCCTAACGGGAGACCAAGGAAACTTGCTGTTTCAACAGGGGTGGACCATAATGAGAGGGGTGTTAGAGGCGTTGGTTCCACATTACAATTAAAGCAAGCGGGGCATACATTTTGTTACAGTATCCAGATCGAAGTTGAGCTAGACTAACTCGTGTTTCCCTAGGGAGTGTGCGTTCCTCTTCCGCAAGTTTTGCGTACTGTTCTTTGAGTACTGGATTCACCGGGCAATTCCCGGCATAAAGGTCCGGCGCCTGTTTGTGGAGTTCACTGAGAACCTGCTTGTATTTTTTGGCTTCATACGGCTGAGTTCTCAGGTGCCGTATTTCCTCATAATGCTTACGGAGATGACTCCTTAAGCCCCTGGGCGGTGTTGGCTCATCAATCACATACCTGTTGGGATGCCCAGGTTTCTGGGTATACAACAGGAACTGTTTGGTTAGAATCTCATTTCTCTCCCTGATAGGGAGTATTCTCATCCGCCGCCGAACCCGCAGACCCTCATTATGTGAAGGTGTTG
>JARSSU010038037.1:0-10110 GCA_029619165.1 Eurosta solidaginis | reverse complement strand
CCTTAGTTCTATGGTGGACGCCTTTCGAGATCTCGCATAAGGTGGAACGGGGGGGCCTTAGAATTTGTTTGTACGATATGGGTATCAATGAAGGTATTATATGATGTTTTTAAAAGGGAGTGGACCTTATTTCTATAGGTGGACTCCTTTTCGAGATTATCGCCATAAGGTGGATCAGGGTGACTCTAGAATTTGTTTGTACGATATGGGTATTAAATGGAAGGTGTTAATGAGTTTTTAAGGGAGTGGGACTTAGTTTCTATAGGTGGACGCATTTTTCGAGATTGATTAAAGGTGGACCGGGGTTGACTCTATATGCGTGTACAATATGGGTATACAAACGAAAGGTGATAATGAGTATTTAAACGGCGAGTGGGCCTAAGTTCTACAGGTGACGTCTGTTTCGAGATATCGCCATAAAGCGACAGGGGTGACTCAGAATGGTTTGTACGATATGTGTATCAAATAAAGGTATTGATGAGGGTTTACAGAGTGGACTGTAGTTTGTATATGTGAAAGGCGTTTAAGACGATACCGACCAAAAATGTGACCTGTCACGTGCGACCCATAAAACTCGTCTGTCGGTTACCGCATAACGTTATGTATACATGTACTACCACGAACAGTATTCCTGCCAAGATTCCAAGGCTTTTGATTTCGTCTGGCAGAACTTTTCGTTTTCTCTACTTAATCTGGTAGGTGTCACACCGTTGTACCAAGTTTTTTCTAAGTTATATATTGCGTCAAAACCATATCCAATACCATGTTGCATCCTCGTTTTTCGTATTTGTTATTTTTCCGTAATTTTCGATATCGAAAAAGTGGGAGTAGTCATAGTCGGATTCGGCCATTTTGTATACCACAAACAAAGGAGTTCAGGTAAGTACTGTGAACTAAGTTTAGTAACGATATATCGATTTTTGCTCAAGTTATCGTGTTATGGGCCGAGCGAAGGACAGACGGTCGACTGTGTATAAAACAACTGGGCGTGGCTTCAACCGATTTCACCCTTTTCACAGAAACAGTTATCGTCCTAGAATCTAAGCCCCTACCAAATTTCACATGGATTGGTAAATTTTTGTTCGACTTATGGCATTAAAAGTATCCTAGACAAATTAAATGAAAAAGGGCGGAGCCACGCCCATTTTGAAATTTTCTTTTATTTTTGTATTTTGTTGGCACCATATCATTACTGGAGTTGAATGTTGACATAATTGACTTATATACTGTAAAGATATTAAATTTTTTGTTAAAATTTGACTTAAAAAAATTTTTTTTAAAGTGGGCGTGGTCGTTCTCCGATTTTGCTAATTTTTATTAAGCACACATATAGTAATAGGAGTAAGGTTCCTGCCAATTTCATCATGATATCACGATGCCAATTACAGCTTGCAAAACTTTTAAATTACCTTCTTTTAAAAGTGGGCGGTGCCACGCCCATTGTCCAAAATTTTAGTAATTTCTATTTGCGTCATAATTTCAACTCACCTACCAAGTTTCATCGCTTTATCCGTCTTTGGTAATGAATTATCGCACTTTTTTCTGTTTTTCGAAATTTTCGATATCGAAAAAGTGGGCGTGGTATAGTCCGATATCGTTCATTTTAAATAGCGATCTGAGATGAGTGCCCATGAACCTACATACCAAGTTCATCAAGATACCTCAAAATTTACTCAAGTTTATCGTGTTAACGGACAGGACGGACGGACGGACATGGCCTCCAATAAATTTTTTTCGATGCTGATGATTTTTATATATGAAGTCTATTTTCTATCTCGATTCTTATACCTGTACAACCAACCGTTATCAATCAAGTTAATATACTCTGTGAGCTCTGCTCACTGAGTAATAAAAATCATTATCAATATTCGTGCTTTTAAATTCGGCTTAAAATTTCCACATGGAGCAACTAAAGACTCTCCTGAATTAAAAAAAATGTCTTAGTACCTCTAAGTCGCGGGCCCCCTAAGAAACACATTTGTGTTTTATGTCTTTATTATGCAATATTCATTACTTTTGAAATACGGCTTAAAATTTGCACATGGAACAACTAAAGACTCTCCTGAATTAAAAAAAATGTCCTAGTATCTCTAAATCGCGGGCCCCCTGAGAAACACATTTTTGTTTAATGTTTTTATTGTCTCCTCAGGCCAGGCAAAAAAATTATTAATTAATAATATAGTTAATTGTAAAGATTTTGAAAGAATCCGTTAAATGTGCGTTCAGATTTTATTTCGCTATAGCAATTGTCCGACATTCCTTCACCGCCAAATAGAATATTTATTTGAAGAAAATTTTAATTAATCAACATACCTAAACTTCTAGTTATTGTATTTGAATTATATAAAAAGCATCTTTGTATTGGCAATTGTGTTTTGTATGGCATCTATGATATTGCAATGGTATTTATGATTTGCAATAGCATTTATGATTTTGCAATGGCATTGGTGTTCTTGTTTGTGCAGAGGGTGTTTAAGGCTACGATGATTCCCATAAAAAGATATACCATATGATGATGTTGTTCGCTGAGCGATTTACACAGTGTATACTTATCAAAATTCATCATAAATTCATTAAGTTAGTTTAATGAAAATGTTATATTTCGTTATTTTTAAATGTCATTTTAGTATCAGATAATTTACACGAATTATTCAAAATTTCCACTTTTAGTGGCAGGGTGACTTTTTGCGTTAATTTTTATTTCAAATGAGTTTGGTTTATTTTAAATTACCAACCAATTCACATACAATTTTTTTTAGGGACTATGCTTGGTATCTTCAATGAATAAATTGTAGGAAAGAGGTATAACTTTGATTTGCGCAATATTATCGGTGATATCAGCTTCATCTATGATTTCAGCTTTGGTCTTTTAATAACGTTGTTGTCCAATTTCTGATTTCAGTGTTTATGGGGCAATTTATTTATGAATGTATGTTCCGGCAGAGGTTTTGGGTAGAGGAAATGATCAGTGACTCAAACTGCAGTAGAGTTTGTTGTTGTTTTCACTATTTTACGTATGGTGACTTCCTTTATAACTAATTAGTTCGATAACAGGATCGCCAATATATCAACTATCAGATTGATATTTTTAAAAATTATTCATTTAAGGTTTGAAATAAAAAAATTATTAAATCAAAAATTATCATTTCGATGTATCCAAAATTTTCATTTACAAAACTAATGCGATTACAAAATATTTAAAATTTAAAGTATAAAATACAAAGTTAATAATTTTATAACAAATAATAAACACTATAGTGCGCAACCAACCATCTATATGTACCTACTAAGCATACAAATAAAATACAGTTATTGAGATCAAATCCATGTGTGTATTTATTTATAAAACTTATCAAAACGTTTTGTTGATTATTATAAAATGTAAGGAATGAAAATGGTAGAATGCATGACTATACCTATAGGGAGTATTTACAACGTATATAGTCTACACATAAGAAAGTAGTCGTATTTTTAAGAGAAGAAAAACTATTCAATTAGCTGCTTTCAATATACATATAAAACATACCTACTAAATTTTAGATGCGAGATTACTACACAAACTAAGAGATATTCATGAAAATGTAAATGTCTTCTTTGCTTTTCTTAGGCATTAAGCTTATAAATGCTGATATACGGTTATGTGAAAAATAATATGGTCTACCTTTAAAACGGTATTGTTCCCAAATTATGTTTATTTATTAGTTTTTAATAATTCCAATTTCAAATATCGTTCTAACTATAACACAAACTATATACATGTACATTTCAAAGCTTACACAAAGCTCCCAACATAATCAAATTTTCATCAGTTTTCCAGACTTATTAAAAATTTCAAAAAATTTCTGAGTGTGCAGTTTTGTAGTGTAGTTTCAAGAGGGTGTTCGCATTTTTTCCATTCACCGCATGAACAAAATTTGTTTTTATATGGGAGATATGTTTTATATGGAAGATATAACCCTCGGCAATTCTCATCTACTTGAAATTTGCACACTATTACACTAAAATTGAATGAGCTCCAAGACTGCACATTCAGAAATTTTCTAAAAACTGTAAATAAAAAGTTTCGAAAACTGATAAAAATTTGATTAATTTAACTTTAAAATTTTTATAATTATACATATGTATGTGGTTTGTGTAATAGTTTGGACTGTTATAACTGAAAAATGTTATAAATGAAAAAAATGTTTCATATATGGACGGGGTTTGAACTCATTTTGTAAATTTGTTTACTTTTTCACAAGCTTTTGACCACAGGTGCAAACAGTAGACGCTATTACTATCAAAAGTGACAACTCACGGCGTTGCCATCAAGAAAAAATTTATGCAATTTTATCTTAGAGTTGTATTTTCAAGCAAAGTGGTGAATTAAATAAGTTAAGTGATTTTTGTTGAAACTTTATTTTGAACCGAACCGAACCATTTTTTTGGGTGGTTTTCGGTTCGGTTTTTGGAGTTAAGAAAAAAAACCGTTCGGTACGTGGTTCGGTTCAAAGCCCCAAAATTAGCGGGTTGTTCGGTTCATGAAACGGTTTGGTTCGAACTGGTTTTCAGCCCTGATACAAACATACGCAGCGATAGTCTAGTTATAGGCCTTCGGTGTTAGGGAATTTGACGACTGGAGTTCAAATCTCTCTCGGGAAGAATCTAATTCTAATTTAAACATACAAAGATATGCAAAGAGATCTTTGGCAGGATCGAAATGGCTATAATATCAGCCACCATGTTTAATTCCTTTCAGTTTTCCCATCATAATAAAAAAAAACACAATGTTATCATATATTTATATTTATTTATTTATTAGTCTACAAATTTAACAATTAATCAGACTAAATATAGTACGGATTACAGATAAATTACAGAAGCATACAAATTGAACAAAATTATATTATAAAATATGTATATACATTATTAAATCAGTTGTTGGGATGCACTGTGATGCCGAGCGACGGGAATTGATTATTTAGTGCTATGGACGTGACTTCGAGCAGCTGATGTATATTTCACACATAACAAGTAGGGCTGCGATGTGTGGGAGGTTGAAATGGACGTGATTCCAAGCCACCCGCCCAAAGTTACTGGAGCTCGTGATAAAACGTGATTTCGAGCAGCTGATGTATATTTGACACACAACAAGTAGGGCTGCGATGTGTGGGAGGTTGGAAAGGATGTGATTCCAAGCCACCCGCCCAAAGTTACTGGTGCTCGTGATGGGAGGCGAGAGGGGAGACTTGCTCATATTGCTTTATACAATGATTTTTGTTATTGATATTAGAGAAAAATTGCAAGGTTTACAAACGGCGATGGTTACTAAGAAATGTTTCGGAATTTCACTTCCTCATCAGCTAGCTTCTCGGGAGCTAGTTTGAGCTCGCGTCTCCAACATTTATACTTGATACTGGTGTGAAGGCAGATTCCTTTAACTACTCAGCCATATTCAGGGCCGTAGAGAAAATCGGGCCCGGGACTAAACAATTTACGGGCCCGTATAAAAAATCCAATAAACCATTTGATTAACTTGAATTAATGACGTCTCATTCATGAATCGTTATTGATGGATTACATCAAAAAAAATTTTTGCCACATCAACTAAATAATTTTTGGACTAAGAGCTGACAATAAAATTAACGCAGAATATTTACTATTTATACTATTTTATTGTAACGTAGAAATAAAATTCTCTTTTAACAGCCACATATTGTTTCAAATAATCTTTTCTGGTTATTTGGAACATTTAAATACATTTCTGATAAATTTAATGATGATTATAAATTTTAATTATTCAATATAGAAAGTTCGGATATCAAAGAGTGACTTTTCTTGCTTTTTCGCTGTAAAATTTTTTATAATAATATCAAAATTTAAGTGTCTTGCCAAAACGGATTCAACACAAAGCGTGGCAAGTCCTGAAACTCGCTATTGAGATGAACACGATTTATGAAAGTTTTTGGTTCTTGAAAGGACGTTGAAGGAACGTTCTGCACTTGCTACAGTGACAGGTATAGTGCAAAAGATACGTAAAGCAACACCAATGTTCCGGAAAATTGTATACAGATTTTGACATAGATGGCATTTAGCAATTCCAATGGTGACAGACCTTTATCAAAATTTGCTTCGTAAATGTGTTTCAGGTGAATATTTCGCATTCTAAGCTTTGAGAAATGTCCAACTTGTATTTTTCAACAAATTTTGCTGCGCTCGCCCGAGACGTAGTTTCATCCATGGCTTCAAATTTCCACAAAAAGGAAAACGTCTCGCTACAATTTCTCATAGCTGCAAATCGTTCAGTAATGCCAGTTGTTTATGCCTAGAGCTAAAACTTCTAAACTTCGCCGGTCGCCCTCGTAATTTGTTTAGTTAACATTAGCGGTCGAACTGTTTATGCTAGCTATGTTAAATCATCGCTGGAAGAAATAAACAATTCGACCGGTAAAATTGGCAAGATCAAATCTTCCATTTTTTCACTTGTTTTAGAACTTCAGCGAAGCGAGACGTGTTCCAGCCAGTTCCGGCAATTAGAGGTAATCTGTGAAAATACATATATATTAGGGCGGTCGATTTAAAAATCGCTCATTGCTCTGTGAAAATCGTATTCTAGGGATCAAAATAAGAAACCTTGCCGAAGGAACCATACCTCTAAAACGAATTCTGATGCCCCCCCCCTTTGGCTCGAACTTTTGGGTAGGGGTAATTTCAATTCTACCTGCTGTGTCTTTTGGTGGCTTAAAAAAAACAACACAAGAAATTTTACGATCTGCAATTGTGTCACAGTGATACCTTCATTTTTTAAAACGGTTGAATAAAAAACCCACACAACTATGTTTAAGACATGCAAATACATCACAGTGATGCCTTGGTTTTAAAAGGGGGTTGTAAAAACGCAAATTTCTAAAAAAAATTTTTAATTTCTTTTCTATTACTAAGTTAAATTCATTTTTTCATTACATATGTTCTGACTAAATAAATTTCTAAAGAGGAAAATAAACTCCAAAAAGAAAAACATAGGCATTTCAAGTGGGATTTTTCAAAATTTGCCCCTACGACCCAAAGGAGGGGACATCAGAATTCGTTTTAGAGGTGTGGTTCCTTCGGCAAAGTTTCCTATTTTGATCCCTAGAATATGATTTTCACAGAGCAATGGGCGATTTTTTTGCCTCCCCACAAATCGACCCGGCCTAATACATATATATATATATATATTAATTATTCAATTTGACCAAATACTTGAAAATAAAGTAATTATTAATATTAAATATTAATACTGCACTTTCTTCTCATTTCATTTTGGTTGAACTAAATACTTGTCCGAGCGCTGCGTCCGATCAAGATATTGGTCCATCATCGCCTCTCTTACAACCAGCAAATCATTACAGTCCACTCAACACCAGTTTGCAGTCCACTCAACAACATCAACCTTTGTGAAAAATTGCATCAGCAACAGCATCCTTGAGTGAACCAATGATATAACCACTGGCAATAATTTTGAGACAGCACAACAATACAAATTTGCAATTTTTAGTTCCTGATCTACCTACTAAATAAAAATAAAAGGTACGTGGTTAATTTTAATGGTGCAAATTAATAATAATCAGTGTTCAAGTGAATTAACAAATTTAATTGAAAGGTGCGAGTGATTTTGCGTGCAAACTGAGTTAGTGTTGCTGCAAATAGCCCTTTTGTCTATCAGGTTTTTACCCCCACCAGTGGTAAGGTACTCCTGACACAGCCTAAGGGTCCTGAGAGTTTTATAAACTCACATATTCGTACAACTTGTGTTTTTGGAAAATATATTTAAAGCTGCAAGTATTTTCATTTTCGGGAATAAATTTATTCCATAGTGTTTTTCGCTACTTGCACCCTTTGGTATTTAGCTTTCCAAAAACAACAACAATTCACTGTGAATATAAACTCATATATTTGTACAACTTGTGCTTTTGGAAAATATATTTAAAGCTGCAAGTATTTCCATTTTCGGGAATAAATTTATTCCATAGTGCTTTTCGCTACTTGCACACTTTGGTATTTATCTTTCTAAAAACAACAACAATTCACTGTGAATATAACCTCACTTTGCCTTATAATTATAATTGCACTTAATAATTTTCAAAAGTTTTTTTCTCACAAAAATCACTTCTCACTTTACATTAATTTTATAAAACATTAATTTATTTATTATATTGGAAGATTATTATATTTCTCTCCCAATAAAGCACTTTTTGTTCGTTTTTTCATATTCACTTGGCATTTTTATAAACATATATACACACACACATACAAATTTTCGTTTTTTGGGTGGCGAGCAATATATATATATAAGAGTTCTTACAGCACTCTATTAGGGTGGCTCAAGAAATTATTGAAAAATATAAAACTTAAATTTTTGATCTTTTTATTTTTTGCGATCTTGGTGATTTTAATTTGGTTGTTTTGTTGGCAGGCGTTTGTTACACACGTCCATATTGGGTTTTTTCTTGTACAGATTTTGACTCTGCGCTATCTTATAGTTTGGAAAAGAGAAGTTTTCTGTGTAGTTTTTATTCTTGTCATGCACACCTTAATATGGAGGCATACACTCGTTTGGCTGACTCAGTCCAAGAGTTCGAAATGCGATTCATGGCCATAGCCGCAAGCGACCACTCCACTTTTTCCCTGAAACTTCAGGAAGAGGAGTTGAGAATCCATGTGGACAAAAGCAAAAGAAGCTTTTGAACAATTGTTAATTGACGATGAAATTACTGCCGCTAATCTCGTGTCAATTAGAAAGAAAAATAAGTCAGTTTACACAGTGTTTGTCCGTTGCATGAGTAAAATAAATAAGCAGTAAGACGTCTTTCTTCTTTTACTTGTATATTTATAACAAGTAAGTTAAGCTCGGGTGTAACCGAACATTACATACTCAGTTGAGAGCTATGGTGGCACATAAGGGAAAATGAACCGAGGGTAATCCTGGAATGTGTTTGTATGACATGTGTATCAAATGAAAGGTATTAAAGAGTATTTTATGAGGGAGTGGGCCATAGTTCTATAGGTGGACGCCATTTAGGGATAGCGCCATAAAGGTGGATCAGGCTTGACTCTAGAATTTGTTTGTGCGATATGGGTATCAAATGAATGGTGTTAATGAGTATTTTAAAAGGGAGTAATCCTTAGTTCCATAGGTGGAAGCCGTTTCGAGATATCTCCATAAAGGTGGACCAGGGGTGACCCTAGAATTTGTTTTTACAATATGGGTATCAAAAGAAAGGTGTTAATGAGTATTTTAAAAGGGAGTGATCCTTAGTTCCATAGGTGGACGCCGTTTCGAGATATCGCCATAAAGGTGGACCAGGGGTGACCCTAGAATTTGTTTGTACGATATGGGTATCAAATTAAAGGTATTAGTGAGGGTTTTAAGAGGGAGTGGTGGTAGTTGTATAGGTGGTCGCCTTTTCGAGATATCGGCATAAAGGTGGACCAGGGGTGACTCTAGAATGTGTTGTATAATATGGGTATCAAACGAAAGGTGTTAATGAGTATTTGAAAAGGGCGTGGCGTTTAGTTCTATAGGTGGACGCCTTTTCGAGATATCGCCATTAAGGTGGACCAGGGGTGACTCTAGAATGTGTTTGTACGATATGGGTATCAAACTAAAGGTATTAATGATGGTTTTAAAAGGGAGTGGTGGTCGCTTTTTCGAGATATCGGCATAAAGGTGGACCGGCGGTGACTCTAGAATGCGTTTTTACAATATGGGTATCAAACGAAAGGTGTTAATGAGTAGTTTAAAAGGGCGTGATCCCTTAGTTCCATAGGTGGTCGCCGTTTCGAGATATCGCCATAAAGGTAGACCAGGGGTAACCCTAGAATTTGTTTGTACTATATGGATATCAAATGAAAGGGGTTAATGAGCATTTTAAAAGGGAGTGGGCCTTAGTTCTATAGGTGGACGCATTTTCGAGATATCGCCATAAAGGTGGACCAGGGGTGACTCTAGAACGCGTTTGTACACGATGGGTATCAAACGAAAGGTGTTAAAGAGTATTTCAAAAGGGCGTGGGACTTAGTTCTATAGATGGACGCCTTTTCGAGATATCGCCATAAAAGTGGGACCAGGGGTGACTCTAGAATTTGTTT
>JARSSU010038035.1:0-45817 GCA_029619165.1 Eurosta solidaginis | reverse complement strand
AAATTTGATTGCATGGCTTACATATGATAATTTGAAATTGCAATATATGTGCATACTCGTATGTATATATGTCCCTACATGTGTCCATATGTTTTTAAGAAGTTTCAAAACGCGTTCAAATCCACTGAAATTGAAATTTTAAATACAACTTTTAAATTTAAGCTAATTGGCTCTTAAGTAGCAAAAACTGATTGATTGTATCTCCGCAATTCATGTGCGTAAGGATCTACATACATAAATTATTTTTATTAATTTTTTTCTATACTCTAAACTTCAAACAGAACATTAGCTTGTTTGAAATAAACGAAAATTCAAATGAATTTCACAAGCACCGCCGTCAATTGTCACTTGAACGATGATTTATGTTTTTAATTCCATATCCAAAGGTTTAAGTGGGACATACAGAAGACTCAAGTAGCGAACCTTTTAGATCAAAGTACATGCATATATGCGAGACTTATAATTAGGGTGTGCAAGCTCTAGCGTTTTTTATTTGTTTTTGTTTCCTTCGTAAGGTGATGTATAGTATCAATGATTAGCATAACAGGAGCCCTAAAAACTACCCCGAAAGCAGCATATTGGCCAAAAACATTGGATTAGCAACTGGAACAAGGCTTAAGGCCTCTGGAAATCTTGAGTGTCGGCCTTATCGCCATAGCAGTATAGCGCCATCTAATATTGGGCAAACGGAATTTATGGTTCAATGCCTGAGCTTCGAAAGAGATCTTGGGGCCACAATTACGCCGGAGGGTTGGTGCCAGTCTGAAGAAATGGCATAACATACTACACATGTATATACGAATGGTTCTAAATTATTGAAAGAGGTCCAGTCTGCTATGTACTGTGTCTATTGTACAGGCTGCCAGATTACTGCAGCGTCTTTCAGGTGAAGACAGCTGCAGATATTCTGGAGGAAGCGTGCTTCAGCTGCAGCTGCGTCAATATACATAGATATATATATATTGAAAGTCAGGCGGCGATTAAGACAATAATCTCACACTGTACTTCATCAAGAAGAGTTCTGGAATGCAAAGAATCATTGGAAAAACTCCGCTCAGGCCGGACCATACGTCTATATTGGGTTTCGGGTCACAAATGGATAGAACGCAACGAAAAGGCCGATGAGTTAGCAAAGCAGGGCGCAACACTCGCTGAAACGACAATAGACATCCCTATCCATTTAAGAGAAACTAAAGAGGTCAGGAGCTGCATACGATCCATCAAGCCCGAAAGGAGTGGACAAATCATGTGGACAATCATGTGCAAATCCTACGGTATTAGACTCACAAAGTGGCTCATATTTCTGAAGAGAGAAGACTTTAGGTTTACGATGTGCATACAAACTGGACACTGCCTTCTGGCGTCACATGCTTACAAGTTAGGCCTCTCCAGTAACAGCAGATGTAGGAAGTGCGAGCTGAGAACGTTCTGTGTTCCTGTCCTGCGCTCGCCAGATCAAGGCTTCAGCTATAGGGGCGGAAGAGTTGCTAGATCTCTTGGCAGCAGTTAAGTTAGGTCCTAGAAACCTTCTAGTATTTGCCAAGAGGACGGACTTATTCTATAACAAAAGTCCTGGCAACTGATCTGGGTTCCTCCGCTTGGTTTTCAAACAAGTTCTGGCAATACTGTGGACACATGCAGTTTAAGTGAGGACTTTATAGACCGGCCACTTTAATCAGGGCCGCAGAGAGCTGGGCATCCCTAAAAAATAAACTCAATCCAGTAAGAAAAATAACATAACATACATAAATTTTTCAATTCACATTGTCAGTTTTATTTCATATAAAATAAGATTTACTGGGCACTTACATACATAAATGAAATGTTAGATTTCATTGTTTAATTTACTTACATTAACTTTTTCTAAATATGTACATTTTAAGAGCTTGAATCAGCCAAGGAAACCCTTCCGTGCTTTTTGGTCTGCAAATATGAAAATTAACTATTCGAAACTAATGCTGCGAGCAAAGCTGGACTCCAACGCCAATGTTCCAAGGCTTGTGAAGCGATTTTGGCTCATAGTAGAACGTAAAAAATTTTTCACGCGGGACAATAGACTAAAAGAACGCTCCCCTTCAGCCACACTGACTAGAAGTGTGCAAAATATTCTTAATGCTATGCAGATGTTCGGAAATAATACTTCCATCTTCAAATCATGAAATTTGTTCAGAAGTTGAAATGATAGCAGCGGATCACATCCCAAATTTGCTAAGTGGATGGCTTTGAGATGAATGATTTCATCTATTAGATCCGTAGAAATATCGATACCATAAATCGTGCAGAATGCCGCTGCCTTTTCTCTGAGCTCTTCTTCCGTCAGATCCTCATACTTCCACAAAAAACTAAATTTAATCGCAATGTCATTTACGGCTTCGAAACGTCTTGTCATGTTACCAATCAAGTAGCCCAAAAGAACGTAAAAAAAAGGACGTGTGGCACTCGGGGACTGCCGCGGTAAAGCTATTGCATATTATCAACTTATGCAGTTATAATATTTATGCAAAATTTTGATTTCTTTGATATTAATTCAAGTTTTGCCTTTGATATTAATTCAAGTTAACCTTTTTAAGCGTGGTGGCCGATAAGAAAACACATTTTTTACTTTTATTTAATAAATGAGAAGTTAATATTTAACTTTCAATTTAACTTTAACTTTAGCTTTATTTTTAATTTAACTTTAACTTTCACTTTAACATTCACTTTAACATTCACTTTAACATAACTTTAACTTTAACATTCACTTTAACTTTAACTTTAACTGTAACTTTAACTTTAAATTTAAATTTAACTTTAACTTTAACCTTAACTTTGACTTTAAATTTAACTTTAAATTAACCTTAAATTAACTTAACTTTGACTTTAACTTTAACTTTCATTTTAACTTACTTAACTTTATTTTTAACTTTAACTTTAACTTTCGCTTTAACTTTAACATTCACTTTAACTTTAACTTTAAACTTTAACTTTAACTTTAACTTTAACTGTTTAACTTATTTTTAACTTAACATTCACTTTAACTTTAAATTTAACTTTAACTTAACTTTAATTTTAACTTTAACTTAACTTTAACTTTAACTTTAACTTTAACTTTACTTTAACTTTCATTTTAACTTTTAACTTTACTTTAACTTTATTTTTAACTTTCGCTTTAACTTTACCATTCACTTTAACTTTAACTTTATTTTTAACTTTAACTTTCGCTTTAACTTTAACATTCACTTTAACTTTAAATTTAACTTTAACTTTAATTTTTACTTTAACTTTAACTTTAACTTTCACTTCACTTCACTTTAACTTAACTGTTAACACTTTAGCTTTAACTTAACTTCAACTTAACTTTACCCTTAACTTTAACGTTTAACTTTAACTTTAATCTTTACACACTGACTTACTTTACACCTGATATAGACCTTAACATTTCACTTTACTTCAATTATACACTTTATGAACTATTGATTTTTACACTTCACTTTAACTTTCGCTTTACTTTAACATTCACTTGTAACTTAAGTTTCACTTTAATTATTACCTTTAACTTGACACTTATACGACTTGTAAACTTTAACTTTAAGCTTTGAACGTTTAACTTTAACTGTACTACATCTAGTAAGCAATTTAACGTGTGAACAACTTGGGGTAAGTCTTGAAACCGAATATAGAACTGTTAGACTTTAGCATATCTGATAGAAACAAAGACAGTGTTAACGACATTATGAGCGTGTTCGAAAAACTAAGCACAGACGCTGAACTTGAACACGAGAAAGCACTCACGATACGAGAAGAATTTCCGTCAAGCTCTAGGCCACACATATAATTCATAATAACAGTAAGGAAGGCTAAGTTCGGGTGTAACCGAACATAACATACTCAGTTGAGAGCTATGGAGACAAAATAAGGAAAATCAATCTGGGGTAACCCTGGAATGTGGTTGTATAACATGTGTATCAAATGAAAGGTATTAAAGAGTATTTTAAGAGAGAATAGGCCATAGTTCTATGGATGAACGCCATTTAGGGATATCGCCATAAAGGTAGACCAGGGCTGACTCTAGAATTTGTTTGTACGATATGGGTATCAAATGAAAGGTGTTACTGAGCATTTTAAGAGGGAGTGGGCCTTAGGTCTATCGGTGGACGCCTTTTCGAGATGTCCCCATTAAGGTGGACCAGGGGTGATTCTATAATGTGTTTGTACGATATGGGTATCAAATGAAAGCTGTTAATGAGTATTTTGAAAAGGAGTGATCCTTAGTTCCATAGGTGGACGCCGTTTCGAGATATCGCCATAAAGGTGGACCAGGGGTGTCTCTAGAATGTGTTTGTACGATATGGGAATCAAATGAAAGGTGTTACTGAGCATTTTAAGAGGGAGTGGGCATTAGGTCTATAGGTGGACGCCTTTTCGAGATATCGCCATTAGGGTGGGCCAGGGGTGACTCTAGAATGTTTGTACGGTATGGGTATCAAACGAAAGGTGTTACTGAGCATTTTAAGAGGGAGTGGGCATGAGGTCTATAGGTGGACGCCTTTTCGAGATATCGTCATTAGGGTGGGCCAGGGGTGACTCTAGAATGTGTTTGTACGATATGTGCATCAAACGAAAGGTGTTACTGAGCATTTTAAGAGGGAGTGGGCATTAGGTCTATAGGTGGACGCCCTTTCGAGATATCGCCATTAGGGTGGGCCAGGGGTGACTCTAGAATGTTTGTACGATATGGGTATCAAACGAAAGGTGTTACTGAGCATTTTAAGAGGGAGTGGGCATTAGGTCTATAGGTGGACGCCTTTTCGAGATATCGCCATTAGGGTGGGCCAGGGGTGACTCTAGAATGTGTTTGTACGATATGGGTATCAAATGAAAGGTGGTAAGGAGTATTTTAAAAGGGAGTAATCCTTAGTTCTATAGGTGGACGCCTTTTCGAGATATCGCCATAAAGGTGGACCAAGGGTGACTCTAGAATGTTTGTACGATATGGGTATCAAACGAAAGGTGTTACTGAGCATTTTAAGAGGGAGTGGGCATTAGGTCTATAGGTGGACGCCTTTTCGAGATATCGCCATTAGGGTGGGCCAGGGTGACTCTAGAATGTGTTTGTACGATATGGGTATCAAATGAAAGGTGGTAATGAGTATTTTAAAAGGGAGTAATCCTTAGTTCTATAGGTGGACGCCTTTTCGAGATATCGCCATAAAGCTGGACCAAGGGTGACTCTAGAATGTTTGTACGGTATGGGTATCAAACGAAAGGTGTTACTGAGCATTTTAAGAGGGAGTGGGCATTAGGTCTATAGGTGGACGCCTTTTCGAGATATCGCCATTAGGGTGGGCCAGGGTGACTCTAGAATGTGTTTGTACGATATGGGTATCAAATGAAAGGTGGTAATGAGTATTTTAAAAGGGAGTAATCCTTAGTTCTATAGGTGGACGCCTTTTCGAGATATCGCCATTAGGGTGGGCCAGGTGTGACTCTAGAATGTTTGTACGATATGGGTATCAAACGAAAGGTGTTACTGAGCATTTTAAGAGGGAGTGGGCATTAGGTCTATAGGTGGACGCCTTTTCGAGATATCGCCATTAGGGTGGGACAGGGGTGACTCTAGAATGTTTGTACGATATGGGTATCAAACGAAAGGTGTTACTGAGCATTTTAAGAGGGAGTGTACATTAGGTCTATAGGTGGACGCCTTTTCGAGATATCGCCATTAGGGTGGGCCAGGGGTGACTCTAGAATGTTTGTACGATATGGGTATCAAACGAAAGGTGTTACTGAGCATTTTAAGAGGGAGTGGACATTAGGTCTATAGGTGGACGCCTTTTCGAGATATCGCCATTAGGGTGGGCCAGGGTGACTCTAGAATGTGTTTGTACGATATGGGTATCAAATGAAAGGTGGTAATGAGTATTTTAAAAGGGAGTAATCCTTAGTTCTATAGGTGGACGCCTTTTCGAAATATCGCCATTAGGGTGGGCCAGGTGTGACTCTAGAATGTTTGTACGATATGGGTATCAAACGAAAGCTGTTACTGAGCATTTTAAGAGGGAGTGGGCATTAGGTCTATAGGTGGACGCCTTTTCGAGATATTGCCATTAGGGTGGGCCAGGGGTGACTCTAGAATGTTTGTACGATATGGGTATCAAACGAAAGGTGTTACTGAGCATTTTAAGAGGGAGTGGACACTAGGTCTATAGGTGGACGCCTTTTCGAGATATCGCCATTAGGGTGGGCCAGGGGTTACTCTAGAATGTTTGTACGATATGGGTATCAAACGAAAGGTGTTACTGAGCATTTTAAGAGAGAGGGGGCATTAGTTCTATAGGTGGACGCCTTTTCGAGATATCGCCATTAGGGTGGGACAGGGGTGACTCTGGTATGTTTTTGTACGATATGGATATCAAATTAAAGGTATTAATGAGGGTTTTAAAAGCGAGTGGCCCTTAGATGTATATGTGAAGGCGTTCTCGTGATATCCACCAAAATGTGGACCAGGTGATCCAGAAAATCATCTGTCGGGTACTGCTAATTTATTTATATATGCAATACCACTAACAGTATTCCTGCCAAGATTCCAAGGGCTGTTGATTTCGCCTTGTAGAACTTTTTCATTTTCTTCTACTTAATATGGTAGGTGTCACACCCATTTTACAAAGATTTTTCCAAAGTTATATTTTGCGTCAACAAACCAATCCAGTTACCATGTTTCATCCCTTTTTTCGTATTTGGTATAGAATTATGGCATTTTTTTCATTTTTCGTAATTTTCGATATCGATAAAGTGGGCGTGGTTATGGTCAGATTTCGCCCATTTTTTATACCAAGAAAAAGTGAGCTCAGGTAAGTACGTGGGCTAAGTTTAGTAAAGATATATCGGATTTTGCTCAAGTTATTGTGTTAATGGCCGAGCGGAAGGACAGACGGTGGACTGTGTATAAAAACTGGGCGTGGCTTCCACCGATTTCGCCCATTTTCACAGAGAACAGTTACCGTCATAGAATCTATGCTCCTACCAAATTTGAGAAGGATTGGTAAATTTTTGTTCGACTTATGGCAATAAAAGTATTCTAGACAAACTAAATGAAAATGGGCGGAGCCACGCCCATTTTGAAATTTTCTTTTATTTTTGTATTTTGTTGCATCATATCATTACTGGAGTTGAATTTTGACTTAATTTACTTATATACAGTAAAGATATTAAATTTTTTGTTAAAATTTGAATTTAAAAAATTTTTTTTTAAAAAGTGGGCGTGTTCTTAATCCAATTTTGCTAATTTTTATTTAGCACATATAGAGTAATAGTAGTAACGTTCCTGCCAAATTTCATCATGATATCTTCAACGACTGCCAAATTACAGCTTGCAAAACTTTTAAATTACCTTCTTGTAAAAGTGGGCGGGGCCACGCCCATTGTCCAAAATCTTACTAATTTTCTATTCTGCGTCATAACGTCAACCCATCTACCAAGTTTCGTCGCTTTATCTGTCTTTTGTAATGAGTTATCGCACTTTTTCGGTTTTTCGAAATTTTCGATATCGAAAAAGTGGGCGTGGTTATAGTCCGATATCGTTCATTTTAAATAGCGATCTGAGATGAGTGCTCAGGAACCTACATACCAAATTTCATCAAGATACCTCAAAATTTACTCAAGTTATCGTGTTAACGGACGGACGGACGGACGGACGGACATGGCTCAATCAAATTTTTTTTCGATCCTGATTATTTTGATATATGGAAGTCTATATCTATCTCGATTCCTTTATATATGTACAACCAACCGTTATCCAATCAAACTTAATATACTCTGTGAGCTCTGCTCAACTGAGTATAAAAATGCAATTAATTATACCATATATGTTGTATTTATTTATTTTAAAAGGCTGAAAATAAAAATAAAAACAACACATTAACGTTAACTTTAACTTTGACTTTAACTTAACTTTAAAATTAACTTTAACTTTACCTTGACCTAACTTTAACTTGACTTAACTTAACTTTAAACTTATTTAACTTTAACTTTAACTTTAACTTTAACTTTAACTTTAACTTTAACTTCAACTTTAACTTTAACTTTAACTTGAAACTTTCAGTTTAACTTTATTTTTAAATTTTACTTTCGCTTTAACTTTAACATTCACTTTAACTTTAACTTTAACTTTATGATCCGGGGTGGGCGTGAGCTTTAGCACCTGCTAACAAGCCAACCTAATATAAACGCACGCAAGTAATTTTCTGTCAAAAATGTCTCATGCACATACAACTTGTATGAGAGCAACTCAAATTGAATTTGCTGCGTGAAAACCTAACTCGATTTCCAATTTTTGTTCTGCGTGACATTTAGATTTGACGTTTGCACACATGCTTTACATTGTCGCAACGCATGCTTATTTGGGTTAGGGCAAAAAACGCCGGTTGTTTGCGTGCGCTAAAAAAACGCAGTGCGGTTTTATTAGGTTGGCTTGTAAGCGACCATATATGTATACGATAAGCGAAAGCACAATGGCTACTTCGTGAAAATCAACGACAGCTCTTTTAGTTTGATTTCGATGGTCGTACGTTGAGGAAGTGTCGCACGCGCGCTTAAAACAGAGTACCAAAGGGTGCGTGTGACACATGTTTCCGTTCAAGCATTGAAATCAAACTAAATAAATAATTGATTATGCTTTCCTGCTCGCTACGCGTTCGTGTTTACTAACACATTCTCAATTTGGTAACCGTGTAAATGTACTGGTGCCCACCGCTGTTTATGATAGAGATCCAATTTTATGTATTTGGCCTGTTGCTAACCTCGAACCTTTACGAACCTTTTCGAACATTCTTGAGCCTTTTCGAAACTTTTTTGACAAATATCCGTTACGGTTTTTTTTTGATTTAGTCTCTAAGCCCGCGATAAAATCTATGCAATAGCTTCAAAACTTGCTGCTTGAATTGAGTTTCGGAATCACACTCAGGTGATTCGCCAGGTAATTCATCGAACTGGCGCTTTCTTATCTTCCTTCTTTTCTCTGCGAAGGTATTCACAACTCCTATACTCCCTGCCAGAACCTTACATTCTTAAAGTATGATCGACCATTGATCCCTGAACTTCTTCAACTCATCAATCAGGCTACGTATATTTTCTGTTTCCACGTCCAGTGTGGCATTTCTAGCTTGCAGTACCAGATTTCGATGGTTGATTACCAACAACACTTTGAGCCAAATGTAGGCTAAAAGGATACACTAAAATTTCCCCATATATGCTTCAATACCTTTCAAATCCGTTACTGTTTCTGAACTCAGATTCAAAAGCTTGATTTCGTCAATAGCTTTCAATATTTGGGGAATGTGAGTTGCGAAAGGTTTCACACTATCCACACGAGCAGACCATCGTGTTTGTGACATGCTGGAGAATTTCCCATCTCTGAGGGCTTGCGCTAAAGATATTATAAAATTTCTGCATAATACCGAAAATTGTGATGACTTCTGCACAACACTCAGCAGCTTGCACTCCACATAAATTTAAACTATGACAAGCACAAGGTGCAAATATTGCCAGGGAGTTATCTCTCAGGATATGACTCTGCGCTCCTTTGTAATTACCGCTCATATTACTGCCATTATCATACCCTTCCCCACGGTAGTCATCAGTGGAATATTGTGCTTTTTTAGAGTGCTGCGAATCAGCTCAGCGATAGCTTCTCCTGTTTTTGCGTTACAATCGACAAACTCTAAGAAGCGTTCTTGGATTTTCCATTTTCCGGAGTCCTGTCTAATAAAACATAACGCAATATAAAAACAGTCTGCTCAATGCGCGATCAGGGGTTGCATCCACTATACTGTGTAATACTTGACGGAATTTCTCTCGCTTTCTATCTTTCTAATTACTTGACTTGCACAGATTTCAATGAACTCATTTTGTATTCCATCAGACAAATAATGTGCTTGGAGACGACTCTTTTTCGTTTGAGATTCCCTCACCTTCTCCAAATGTTCATAAAATAGGGGGTCATAATTGCTGATCAGTTCCAAAATACCAAGAAAGTTTCCATTTTTTGGATTTCCGATCAATGAATTATCCCCTCTAAATGCCAATCCTTTTTCTCCAAGAAATAAAACAACATCAAGAATTCTGCGAAGTATCTCTCTCCAGCGAGCTGCTTCTTTTTAGGGTTTCCGCTAAGAGAAAATCCACTGAACTTGCATTTCGAATTCTCATTTCATATTGGCGCCAATCTATATAGCAAGTTTTATGATTTTGACTATTTTCATGTTCAGGAATTCTGTCGTGTAACCTCTTCCAACCTTTTTCTTTAGAATAACCTGAAGACTTTGTCAAATCTGATCGGGTATTTTCGGAAATTTTGCTGAAAAGCCGGCATGGAAAACAAAAAGCGCTTCTTTTGTTGCACTCCAAACGAGCCAATCACGCTTTACTTTTCTCCGTTTTTTTTAGAGTAGTATGGAGTATGATTTGAAGGAAATGGCGACCACTTAAGTCGTTGGGAAGTCGAATAAAATGTGATTTTAAGTTAGTTTAAGCATTTTTTGACAGATAGCGCTTATAAAATTGTGTCAAAAACGTTTATCTAACTTAAAATCACATTTTATTCGACTATGACTATGCCCCATAGTATTTGATCGGATGCTTATGATTTTAGTTAAGTGATTTTCAACTTTAAAACAATTTTTGTAGCAACAAAATATGTATGTATCTTGAAATCCTAGTTAGAGTACTGCATACGTTTGCTTTCGGGCCCCCAAAAACCTTCCGGGCCCCAGGGCAATTGCCTGGCTGCTCTCCACGGCCCTGACTTTAATCTAACCTAAGGTTATGTGTAGAAATGTGGCCAGTAGAAAAAATTTCATATTGGAAAGCGTAGTTGGATGGTATAGAATGAAAAATATCAAAAAAACAAAGCGCTTGATAACGATGGACTACCCGACGAGCTGTTCAAATATGGAGGTGAAGAGTTGGTAAAAAGCGTGCATCCTATCGCGTGTAAGGTTCTATCACTTAAGGTCCCTACAAAAGCTAATAGAGCTTTGACAATGCTAAAATCTATTAAGGGTGTACAATTGCTGGCTTTACTATGCAGATGATATTGATATCATTGGCTTTAACAGAGCGTCGCAAGTTGCCTCTTTGATGAAAAAAAGGCATGCGTATAGCGGTGAATGAGGACAATACTAAGTACTTCTTGTCATCCAAACGGAATTGGCACAATCTGATGTTGCTAAATTGGAGACTGTGAATGACTTTGCCTTTCTGGAGCACAGCGCTATCAGCGCAAGCAATGGTGGATTAGAAATTAAACAGAAAATAATTCCCGAAGAGCTATGACGACCATCGTTGTACAGACAGCGAGTACAGTAGGAAGTATAATGATGAGCTGTATAAGCTTTATGCAAGATAGTGCAATGAATAAAAGCCCAGGGGATTCGCTGGCTAGGTTATATTATGCGAATGGATAAAGACGCACCGGCCAGGAAAGTATTTCGACCGACAACCCTATTTGAAAGCAGAGAAAGGAGGAGACCTCTGCTCAGTTGTAGAGGTAGGGGGAGGAAGACTTGACCTTTCTAGCCAGTTAGCGAAAAATGTTTAGCTGGCGTAACTTGTTAGGAAATGGCCGAAATTCCTCAGACGATAACGCGTCAATCAATGATGAATGAGAGGATTATTATTGATTGCCCCTATTCCCCCGCAAAAAGTAGGGACAAATTCAAGATGTTGGGGTGGCATTTAGTTCATTATCTACTACCGGCCAGAAAAATTTCTCTACTCTGCAAATATCTCTATACGGCAATTTTCGGCTCTGAAGAAATACCTGCCATTACCTACGAGTAAGCCAATTTCAGTGTGAGTGTGCAACTTCAGAGTTTATTGAGGACTTTCTGGTGATGTTTGCCATCATGTACACGAGTTGCTTCAAAAGGGGCTACATAACGAGGGCTTGGGGCATGTACCAGTTCACCTTAATTCCAAAGGACAGAAGAAGCTCTGACGCATCACATACAGATTTTAGACCAATAAGCTCCTCAAAGTATTTTCTAAAAACTTTGGAGCGCCTGATTGATGTGTATATACAAGTGGGTTACTATCGGCTTCGCAGCATGTCCATTGTAAAGGCAGAGATAAACGAAAACAGCTCTTAATTGATTGTAAAGCAAGTGCAGGACCTAATGCAGAAGAAAGGCTAGGAAGGCCTCGGTTGCATTGCACTGACGCAGGAGGGTCATCGCTGCAAGCTGAGAACTCTCGCCAAAGGTTGCACACTGACTTAAAGTGTTCAACGCTCTAGACACGATGAGTTTTATCAAAAATTTTTTGTCACTAAAACGAACGGCGCTGGTTGGATCAGCAGCGGCCTTAAAATAACACCTACCCAGATATTGAACGACATGCACCCTGTGGATATTGCGGGACTGCGGTAGCGGCAAGTCGTTGATTAGACTTTGTGATTTGGGCTATGTGCTTTCCCCCTTCGAACATTGCGGTTTCTGATTTTGAGAAACGGTAACTTTTTCTGTCATAAAAAATCAATCTTAATAGACAAATTTGCATAGTAAGGTGCACTCTAATGTTAAAAATTGCAGTGCTCTAAGTAAAATTGAAATAAAAATGTATATTTCGGTGAAACTCTTAATATAGAGACTACCAATTTCTTGGAACTCCAAAAACTTTGCAGTAAGACTTAGAAACATCTTTATAATAATAAAGCAATTCTAAAAGAATTTTGACAACAAAAATATTAAGTGGACCGAAAAATAAGCAGTGTAAATTGATAATTTATTACGAAATGCGCACATTGTGAGCAACATAAAAAAGCGATTTGACGCCTTAAGCTTAACAACCCGTACAAGTATACAGTGAGCTACAGTGGGTTGGCGACACAATCTCAAACCACGACCTTACATACTTGTAAGGGCTAGTCGGAGTTTTTGGGACCTAGAAAACATTTACTAATTTTTTGACTTTTTCAATGAACGTCAAGATTTTACTTTTTCGATTTTGTCCATAAATTCCAGAATATCCTAACTGTTTACTTTTTCCCCAAGTTTCAAAATTTTACTACTTTTTTGGTTTTTGTCATTGTCAGTTTCGCAATAAATGTCAAAAATTTTTGTTTCCTTTTTCATAGATTCCAAAATTTTAATACCTTTTCATTATATGTCAAGCTAATAATGTTTTTATAACTTGTTTCATACGTTTTTGGAATTTGTATAGTTTTAACTTCTTATCCGACTTATTCTATTAACTTCAGAATTTTAGTACTTTGTTTACTTTTTCCCTAAATTTCCAAATTTACTACTTTTTTAGATCTTGTCAAAGATTACTACTTTTTTAGATTTTTACAACAGATACATCGCAAGATTCTGATACATTTTACTTCTCCAATATTTGTGAAATATTTAACTCTTTTGTATGAATTTTTCAATAAATGTCATATTTTGACTTCATTTTGGCTTCCACTATAAATTAATAAATTTTCGACTGATTTTTTTCAATAACTGTCAAGATTTTACTGCTTTTATGACTTCTTCTATAAATTTAAAGTGTTATAACTTTTTGTACTTTGTTAATATTTATATCGCCAGCTAGATCGAAAGGAAGTTAACTCAAAAATAAGAAATATCGAAGATATAAGTACCTTCGGGTTTCCCAATTCAATACCCATCGAACTGTATACTCGATTTGCTATACATAAAGTAATCAGCGAAAAAACGCATTGGAAACAAATAAGGAAGTATAACTTCGGGTGAAATCGAACATTACATACCCAGCTGTGCACCTGAAACGCTGTTGTTGTTCGCTTTGTGTGGTTAATATTGTTTGTTCGACTTATGGCATTAAAAGTATTTTGGAAAATTTGTTTAAGTTTTGTTCTTAGCTCAACCATACGACTACTGAGGTAGAATATCAGTCAAATGTAGTTAAATACCATAGAGTTATTGCAAACTTTGTTAAGTTTAGGAAAAGTGGGCGTGGTCTCTAAGCGATTTTTATATCTTCATTCAGTCTATATAATTTGGTAAGGATAGTGTCTCTGCCAAATTTCAATGAAATATCTATAACGGCTTTTGATTTACGCCTTGTTAAACTTCCGAATTTTCGTCTTATGTATGGTGGTGCCACGCCCATATTCCAAAAAGTTGTCCGAATTTATATTTTGCGTTATGAAACCAACTCACCTACCAAATTTCATTAGTTTAGCGGTATTCGTTTTTGAATTATCTCATTTTTTCCATTTTTCTAATCTTTCTATATCGAAAAATTGGGCGTGTTTATCGTCCGATTTCGCTCATTTTAAATACCAATCTATTCTGGCTCGTATAGCTTGGTGAAGATATCTCAATATTTGCTCAAGTTATCATTTTAACGGACACACAGACGGACGGACGGATATGGCTTAATCAAATTTTGTTCGATACTGTTGATTTTGTTATATGGAAGTCTATATCTATCTCGATTCCTTTATACCTGTACAAACAACTGTTATTATATCAAAGCTATATTAACAGTGTACAGCTGGGTACAAAAATAAAAATTACATTGGCTTATATGAGAGAGTCAGGCAGTTTTCCGCTCATCTTGAAGATTGCAGTTCTTTGAGTTGATCGCTGTTTTCATCTAGATGTGCTATATGTCAAAATTTTACAACTTTTTTCACCTTTTCAATTAATAAATTGGAAGAATTTATTGTTTCCTTTTTGCTCCAATTAAAAATTTTACTACTTTTTTTGGATTTTGTCAACAAATACCAAGATTTTATTACTTTCTTCACATTTTCAATTAATGTCAAGAATTCACTACTTTTTCGACTTTTTCCATTAGTTTAAAAAATTTACTACGGTTTAAAATTTTACTACCCTTTTGGATTTTTTTAAAATATGTCAGATTTTACTTCTTTTAATTTTTCAAAAAATTATGTTTTCATTTTTGTTTTTGTGGAGATGTCGAAATAGCTGGAAACCAGTAGATCGTGAAGTAGAATGAGAGTAGGAAGAAAAAGATAGGAATAGGATAGGATAGGAGAAAAGATAGGAAAAGAAAGGAACTGAAGGAGATGCAAGTGAAAATGGAAACAGACACAGGGAGAGACAAGGACAGTAGGTGAAAGAAAAAAGCAAAGTTAGGCAAAAGAAGTGAAGAAAGCAAAGGATAGGAGAAAAAAGTGGGGAAGGGGAAGTAGGAGAGAAAGGAAAATATTTGGTTACATTGGTCTAATAAGCTGCACATGGCGATATTGCAAAGATGATGAAAAAGAAACACTGAATGATTAATACAGATCCTGAACTCCCACAAATGATATCACAAAGAGGCAGCAGGCTTATTGGTACAAATCAACATTGGAAGGTTTTTTGTTTGAATCCATACTGATATTAACAAAATGCTAGAAATGAGCAAGAGATTTATCGCAGAGCTTCAGCATTACGACGGTGTCCTTCACATATAATATCGTGTAAAGTGCTTGCAAAAGAAAAGAGATAAGTTCAGTACTCCCAAATCCGCCTGAATTCTACAGTGGAAACAAAGCAAACGAGAGTCGCAAATTAAGTTTTTGTGAAAGTAAAAAGTGTGAGCTCTATGCGAAAACGAAAATGAAAACTTTTCATAGAACGCGAATCGTACCCGTGGATATAAAAAGTTCTAAGCCCAGGCTCGTAATCGGTTAATTATGGGTTATGAAAACTTTACAGTGATATTAATCAAAACTATTAAAACGCGTCGGGATTGAGGGTGATATTATAAATACCCACCAAATAATTGCATCCCAACACACCGTTACATGCCATTGTACCCATTATTATTAGCTATTCTTAGTTATATTTTTTTAAAATCTTATAAAAAAATATTCCATCAACATTTTTATTACCACAAATGGTTAGAAAAGAAAATCTAACAATAAAAAATTAAAACAATTTAAATTTTTGTTAAAGATGAACGATAATGACATGACAATTGAAAGCCTAATTATTTACCACTCGTAGATAACTAATTCATAATGTCATAATGTGGCAGACGTATGCAACAATACAAACAACAAAAAAAATTTATTGAAATGTGGTTTATTCACGTAAAGATGTGATAAATGAAAAGCAAATAAAAGAAGTAATGGGAAATAAAAAAAAACTATTGTAACTGCCCTAAATGAAGAGTAAAGATGAGTCATGAGTTCAAATGTCAAATAACTACATAGATATGCATACATATTTAGATATCGCAGGCTAAATGAAGAATTGGTACTGACATCTCGTCACATGGCGGCCAAAAAAGAAATGCGTCTTGGTGAGCGTCTCTCAAAAATGCATCTACAAAATGCGACTGCGCACAGTGTATGATTTTAAGTAGAGACAGTTTAGAACGAAATTTTTTTATTAAAATACTAGAGGGGCTTTGCCTTCTGCTCGCTACGCTCGCCAACCCGCACCCCATCTTCCGATAGCTTCGCTGTCTCCAGTGGGGCCCTTTCCTTTCCTTTCCTTTCCTTTCTTTCTTTTCTTTTCTTTTCCTTTCCTTGCCATTCGTTTCCTTTCCTTTCTTTTCCTTTCTTTCCCATTACCCACTTCTTTCTATAAATTAAAAAAAAAGTACATACTACAGAAAGATCATACCACTGAAATAAAATATTCCCGGAAGAAAAAAACTTTTTTATATAATAGAAGGATGAACTTTATATCAAGAAATGCGCCAAATAAAAAGTTTCTTGTCCTAATAAGAGCTTTCAGTTAAATAGGAAATCTCTGCTAATTCCATAGCTTGAAAAAATTTAGAGCCGCACTAGCTTTTATGGGCGTTCGTCAGTTTTTAATAGTTAGTCTTATTTGATTCTTCTAATTTATGGGTTGCAAGTGATGAATATTCGTTATAGAGTTTTCAGCCAGTAATTTCCACTACATTTCTTTTCTGAAGCGATCAATTCGCCCATATCTACATTATGTTGGACAGCCAGGCGGCCCTGCGTGCCTGACCTGGGAGCCAAAAACAAAGTTTTGTTAGGATGGGTTTCCGGACATCAGGGACTTGACGGTATGAACATGCAGATTAGCAAAGCAGGGTGTTACAGCAGCATTCTATGGTCAAGAGCCTTTTTGTGGACTCGCAAGAGCACACACCAAGGAAACCATAAGTAACTGGGAAACAAAACAATTCAGACGTCACTGGATTGACTGCCCAGCACAAAGACAGACCAAACTATTTATACTTCCGACAACGAAAATATCAGCCAAACTCATTAATCTAAGCAGAGAGGACCTACGAACTCTCTTGGGTACTATACGGGATACGGCACGATATCACCTAAGTAAATTAAATCTATCCGTTACTCAAATTTGTCGTTTCTGTGAGCTGAAGGATGAAACACCGGTTCACATTCTCTGCGAATGCGTCGCTCTTGGCAAAGCAGAGCTCTCCCCTCGAGGATGTGTGACTCTTAATCCCTATGTGATATGGAGTAAAATGCCTGAAGAGGTACTTAGATACATCAAAAGCCACCACATACAAAATTAGGCTGAAAGGTCATGCACAATAGATCTACACGAAGTTAGAAGTGCTTCCCGGTCTAATATTAGTAATAATAAAAATTCGCCTATCAAAAGAATTTACACTTCTTTCTGAGGCTCGATTGCGTAAATAAAGAAGAACTCCAGCTCAGAACTAATAACTCCATCTTCCTCTCTCTCTCGCTAATTATCTTCCTATCCTAGTTTATCTCCCTCTACCCCCCATTTCCTTCTCCTTCTCAATATTCCTCTCCCTCACTTAACTCCAGAGTCCTTGTAGGTGTTGAGGTAACTGTCACTGATATAAGCATTGCCGCTAACCTCAATATGCTGTGTGCTTTTTCTATCGAATGTCTACCACCAAACTGTGTTAATGTAAAACAAGATCTGCCTGGGTCACGGTGTATAGACGGTGCATCTTTTCTTAAATTTATCATTTTACTCACGGTCCCACTTATGGCGTTTTCATTTCTAAAAAAATTTCGCTCTGTTGATTTTTCTGAGCTCTCTCGTAAGTTTACGCGCTCCTTTCATAAAATATTTCCGACTGAATAAGAAAATATGTACTATTTCAGCCTTTGTCCAGAACGCCACGTGACCTAGTCCAAAAGTTTGAAAATAAGAGTGCAACTTTGGTGTAACATTTCAGAAAAGAAAAGACCATTAGAAGCGTAAAAGGTAACTTTAGCTTTTGGCACTCTATCCGCGACATCTTTGATCAGACATTTATGCTGCGGTGAAAGTTTCAGCATCACAGCCTGAAAGATTTTATTTTGTAGCATCCTTGCAGGATTGACTTAGAGGCCATTTCAACGTACACCGTACACAGTACTGCAGGAGGTTCGATTCGCTCTGCAGTAGCTGACCAGAACATTGAGAATATGCGAAATGGTCCTGCTCGTTTGATGTTCCTTTTCGAATATCTCAAGTGTTCGATCTAGCTCCAAATCCATTGGGGAGTAGATTACCTTTAGGTTTCGCATAGGCGTTGTAAAACGCTCCTTCTAGGTTCAAAATCGCGGTGAAGTTCTTGAAGGCAATCCTTTTTTCAAAATATTTAATAACGTGGATAATATGAGTGCTGAGAGATGGAGAGAAAGTAAATATTTAGATTATTTATGAAGAGAACATACAGAAGTATCTCTAAGGTTTTGAGGAGAAATATCGTAATTTCGAAAAGCCCAAAGTCATTCGCATTTCTAAGCGAAGCCCTTATATAAATTGTAGGTAATATTATAGACTCATTCAGTCTATGTGAAGTCCTCACGGACTGTCCATACCTAAGCTTACCTTCCGCCTTTGGTTATGAAGTATATATCGGTCCATGCTTGTAGCAAATGGCGGAGGATTTTCTCTATGCAGTCTGCAGCAAAAAGTTATCGGGACCGTTCCTTTAAACGGGTTGAATGATTTGAGAGTCCATTAGATCTTTTAAGGGGTAGTTAGATGCTAGAGTGTTAATAAACCAGGGGCTTGGCAGTTGTTAGTAGCTCTGTGATAAAGCTTGGGAAGTGTGTATGATAAAGCTTGGTTTCCGCCTATATTCTCCAAGTAGCCCATCGCATTCGACATTTTTGGGAGGAGTTTACCCAGGATATTGACTTCCGGGTGTTGTTCTGTAATGATACAATCATCCCTCCAAGAGCCCCTTTACGTCTTTTAACTGTTTTTGACATATGCCTGTCGTAAGAGACGCCTAAAATACCAAATTGGTTCAAGGGGTTGTGCAGCGCAGCCAGGGCGTTGCCAGCGCAAGTTTCTCATGGATCTAGGGGGTGGGAGGGCGGTATGGCCTTAAAGGTTTCATGTGGTCATACTAAATCGTTCCCGAGATTCCATAGGAGGAGATGATCTGGCACTTTATGGGATTATTTATACCAGGCATGCTTAACCAACGAACCGATATCATTTCGTTACGATAAATAACGTTAATAAACGAAACAAAGTCATTTCATTTCGTTATTAACGTTAAGAACGTTAAATTAACGAAATGATTTTGTTTCGTTTTCTGCCATATCAAAACGAAATCAAATCGTTTATGTTGATTATTAATTTCAAACTATGCTGGCAAAGCTGATTGATGGCGGAGTCATTAAAGGTGAAAGCATAGCCAAGCTGATTGCAACTTTTCTCATGAATTTTGACAGTACGAACATTTCTCACAGTATTTTTGACATTACCACCAACGAATTACACAAACAAATTACATGGAGTTTGTGTGTGTATGTCCGCTCGCTGTTACCACCTTACGGCTTCACCATGGCTATAGCATTGCCAGCACAATTCAAACATAAAGTATCACGTTTTTGTTAACGTTTTATCGTTAACGCAGGCTTTTCGTTTCGGTTAAAA
Source organism: Eurosta solidaginis (assembly GCA_029619165.1). NCBI lineage: Eukaryota > Metazoa > Arthropoda > Insecta > Diptera > Tephritidae > Eurosta > Eurosta solidaginis. The sequence continues at coordinate 25,991 of JARSSU010038035.1, read as the reverse complement.
ACGAGATACAATTTATCTTGCTAATTTCTTTATCGATAATATTTTGAAGTGTTTCAACGAAAACGATGGAAATTTTTTGATAAACGATTAGCTTAACGTTAAGGTGCATCCCTGATTTATACTGTATACTGCGTACTCATGATTATATAAAGTTGGAGAGAGCGAGTGGGAGTGGAAGTCAGAGTTTAAGTTGCAATAAGTGTCGGAGTGGAAGTCAGGGTGGTGGTGTGTGTAGAAGTGTGATTGAGATTGAAGGGTGAGAGTTGGTTTGGAAGTGGTAGTAGAAGTAGGGATCGCAGGGATAGTGGGAGCTACAGTTGTAGTGGGTGTGGGAGTGAGACTGACAGTGGTAGTGGGTGTGAGAGTTGAAGTAGGATTTGGAGTGGGAGTCGCAGTGAGAGTGGGAATGGGAGAGTATATTAGGAGTCGGAGTTTGAGTGATAGTGAGCGTGGTGGTATGTGGAAAGAGAATAATTGCGAATGAAAGAAGAAATAGTGCAAGAAATAGGAATAGATGGTGAGAATGTCAGGACGATTTGGGCGAAGCAGTGGAGTGCCTAAAATCTGTACACAGTTGCCAGCCGAGGTTCAAGAAGTGAAAAGTCTTCTAGAAACTTTATACAAAGCACACACTGTGCGCCTTTAAAGCAGTTACAAGAGCGTAATAAGTGATCTGATACCTTCTGGGACCTGGGGAATCCTGGGATATGTTTGTACAATATGGGTGTCAAATGGAAGCTGTTTATGAGTATTTTGATACGGGGTATTTTTCGTAGACCTGGGTGACTAGGGTCTCGAAATGCGGGCGAAAACGTGGACTCGGGTATCCCTAGAATGTTTTTATAGAATATGGATAACAAATGAAAGCTGTTGATGAGTACTTTAGTTTTTATTAATAGTCTCAATATCAGTCCACAACACATTTCAACATTCTAGATATATTACTTACTAAATAATCAGGTTTTTTGTGTTTTCCAAAATGTTATATATATATCTAAAAAGTGGACGTGGTTATCATCTGATTTCGGGATCCCGAATAGCGATAGGGGATGAGCGCCAAGGAATCAAATACCAAATTTCAATAAGATATCTCAATATTTACTCAAGCTATCGTGTGCACAGACGGACGGACAGACGGATGGACGAACGAACGTGGCTAAATCAATTTTTTTTTAATACTGAGCTTCTTGATTTATGGAAGTCTATATTTATCTCTATTCTTTCATGCCGTTACGATCAAGCGATATACTACCAAATTTAATATACTCTGTGTTCAAAGCACGTTGAGTATAAAAACTACACGACTCACAAATAATCCGAAGAAACTTTTCCTCAATCAAATTTGTAACAACTGCTGATGTAAAATAATAAAAAAATGCATGACCAAACAATGTGATATACACATACATATGTATGTCCATGAGACCACCACGGTTTCATGCACCTTTAAAAAAGTGTGAATGCCTTCTTCATATTTCGATTGTTGCAAGCTTACAAGCTGTTGTTGTTAAGCTTTCGCTGGAATGCGCGCGTGCGTTCAAAAAAAAACAAAAAACTTACGCGCACACACACCTAACTTAAATTGGTTTCGAAGTTCTTTCAAATAAAACCGTATAACAAATATGTATGTAATAAGAATTTACTTGTAAGTGGCATTTTAACAATAAGATGTTAATTTATAAATGTCATAGATAATAAAGCTTTGCCTTAGTTGGGGGGCATATAAAGTTCACGGGGAAATATTGTCGATTCGTGTAAATTTATTTCCTCTAATTTTAATGAGTAAGATGTGGGTTCTGTGTAGATCTTACGTTGAGATTTACTGTTAAAATGCTTTGAACATTTACCATCGTTGCTTCAACTGAGCGATGAAAAATTCGTCGGATATGTAATGTTTGAGCAAGTATTTACGTTATTCATTAGTATTGAAGATATCTTAAGATTGAGTCTTTAACTACATACTTCTGAGCCATAATGACATCGGACGCGGGAAAGTTGAAGCTTATTAAACGGATTTTCATGTCATTTGAATGTGCTATTCTTAGATATTTAATACGCCTAATAAGTGCTTAACTATCAAAGGAAGTTTGGCTTAATTTAGCAAAGTTTGCATCGTACTTTATCCACCAAAAAGGAACCATTTTTGGTTTCGCATGTAGGGATGAGAAACGCTTAATGCATCGTGAATCCGTTGACTAAAAAATACTCCGTTTTGGAACCTTCGCTCTTCCTGCTTTTGCATTACTTCAATCCTTGTTGCTCCTGGGTCCAGGTACCGTTTTGTTTGCTCTGATAATGGTTTCTGCGAAGTTGCTGATTCATTGTCACTCTCCTGGGTCCTTGCGGGTTTGCCATAACATTATCGACAGTGATAAGCGTTTTGAGGTTTTGGGTCAACCGAGATCATCTGAAGGGAGTGTGTTCAGCATCCCTAATCTGCATCGCCGTAATGCATTAACGGGTTTTACTTTCTGTACAGATATTTTTTGAAGAATCCATGTCCGGAGAGCATTTGGTTAATGTGGCGATTTACCTCGCCAAAGTTTTCAACTCGTGTTCAGGAAATTACAATTCTAGTTCAAAATTTCCAATTTAAAAAAAAATAAAAAAATAAATAAAATAAATGTTTGGCGCGATAACTTCCGAAGAGAAGCTTTTCTACAAATTGGCGGGACGGGATCTACTTTCTTATGCGGACTCCGAACGACATCTGCAGGGCAGATGAAATTTCACTGAGAGGCTTTTGATGTCAGAAATACATTCGGAGTGCTTGCCAAGCACTGCTGAAGGTCGACGCCGCTTAGACAAATTTTCTTTAAATTGAAGAAACTTGTTTCTTAAATTTTGATGTTGCTTTGCAAGGGGCGTGAACACAGGATCATCGGTATGGATGGCGGAGTATGCTACCATCACACCACGGCGGCCGCCAATTTAAGTTCAGAATATTACAAATTCAATGCCAAAAGCTCTTAAGTTAGAAGAGGTATTGTGCTACATGCTTTACATCGCCGATTAATCCCGCTACCGATCTGCTCCTTTCCTCGTTTTCCCATCGTTCCTGCCACAGCCTAAACATTATTTCCTGCCATCTTGGCAAACGAGTTTTGTGCTCTCTTGGATCAAGATTAGTTCTGATGTGTGGCACAACGGCCTAACTGGTTGTTGTAGCAGTTCAAAGACGCCTCGCTTTGGCATAGTCAACAAAGTTTTGCCATCAATATCCTTTAATATAAGCTAGTCGAACGTTGTTTTCCAAAATGATAGGAATTGCATTCTATCTTAGAGATTAAGCAGCGCCGCGATGACTCCGCACTTTTCCTGCTTCGATAATCTAATGCAACGCATGCCTATATTTAAGGCTGACAGTGATGATGACCAAAGGTTTAGTGTGTAAGCTGCTTTCCCACCACGCTTTTATCAGAAGCTTAAGGATTTGAAAGGCTTTGTGTTATGGATAGCGCGCCAGACATTGCCAGCCGAAGATTGCATTACAAATTGCAGGGCTAATGTTCCGACGCATTTTCCCCTGAACCGGCAAAACTTTATCAACAAAAGCTAAGTATTTTTCGGGTTTGATTTTTGCACTAAGATCGGTTATTTGAGGCTATTGCGGGTTTGGTTGATGCACACATTTTTAAAGTTAATTAAGGTTTGACCTTAAGAGATGATGAAATTGGTTGGTTGTGATAGTGAAAGAAGTGTGGGTAGGTGGCCAGTGTAACTGTCGGTCGCAAGTCCATGCAGTTTATTAATTTAGCACTGGCGATGAAAATATCTGGTTGAGCCTTACAACTTGAAGCTCCCAGCATCTATAAGAGGCATCGACCAACTCAATACTGCATTGGGCCGAAAAAGCAGTCGTATAAGTATATCAAGAGCTGCCATAAGGTGCACACGATATAAGCGCCCAAAAGCTGGCAGTATTGTTTCACAAGAGTGCAATTGCCGGAAAAGGAGGAAGGAGCCTGGTGCTTGGCATTGCTCCTGTCTGAAAAGAGAAATGGTAACTGCGGAAAGCATCCGTAGAGCCTGTAACCCATTAGGTGTGAGAAATACGAAACTTTTGCATGGCTTGTTGGGAAGCATTGCTGCTACTCGTCAATATTGTGCCAAGATAGTCGTGCCTATTATGAGACCTTGGAAAAGGGAAGGTGCGCTTAGAGGCAAACCATAGAAAGCTTGGCGTGAACAGAGAGGAGTGACGAACATTATGAAAAATTCGCGGGACTATAAATATGGGGGGCTACTACAGAGCGTCCTCTTCCTTTGCACAAGAAAAGTTGACAGCAGTGATCGTCTTAGGTAAATGACACGCTCCGCGATAGAAGACTCCTAACTTGAAAGAAATATTTTTTCTTTTCACAGATTCATTACAAATTAAATTTTATTCTCAAAATTGCTAAAACCCGTAGGTCAATATCCTTATTACTATTTGAGTTATGAGCACTCACAGTCGACAGTGATTGTGCTATACCCGGGCCTTCATGACAAACCTAGCGTGCACGACGTAAATTTAACGGAATTTGAGTTTAGGGTCTTTTATCGCGAGCATCACATATGTTATTCTGACAAACACAGTGTTACCCGTCTCGAAGAATGGACGAAGACTCTCCGGCCAAGAAAGTATTTCAGTCCACACCACAGTTTTTAAGCTGACGAAGGAGGCGACGTCCACTGAATTGCGAGGGGCATGTGCCCAATTAATGAAAGTCCCAAGCGCCAATTTATGATTATGATGAGTAACAGAAAGGAGTAGGCGCGCTGCCAATAGCTGATCTGAGGATTACAATTAAATTGGGGCTTCATTGAAATGGCAAGGATATAAAGCCCGTGCAAGCGCGTGAAATACACTTGCCAAAACACTAAAGAGGGGCGACCACGGCAATTTTTTTAATTGACCAACTTTTTCTAAGGATTTCGATATTATTTTTTCCGAGAACACATACTATGGCAGTCGCCAATCGGATTGGATGAGATTTCAAGAAGGAAAATGCTATCCAGGATGTTCCAAACAGGAAAGGGGCGAAACCAAGTGTGGGCTGCAAAGTGTCGAAGATCACTTACAACCTCGGACTAACAAATTTGCTCTTTAGGCTCATTATGAGTATACTGAATGGACACTGTCGCATGCTTTTGAATCAGGCCTCGTCAGTGATAGCTGATGTGAGAATAACGGACTGCAGGAAGAAGCGAACAAGCACGCACTGTGCTATTGTTCTGCGCTCGCCAGGTTAAGACTTCTCCTTCACGAGTGACACAGCTATCAGATCTGGAAGCAGCAAGGTCTTAGAAAGCGTGTAGCATTTGCGAAGAGGATGGAGTTATATTAAAACATTGGTCCTGATAGGGGTTTGCAGTTTGATCATTCAGTAACTGGCGGTAACTATGTGGGCTTTATAAGTATATGTAAGGCTCTCACATATCGGCCAGATAAACTTAAGCTTACCTGCCCCGTGAACAATAAGGGTGCCGGGAGACGTATAGCATTTTCTTTTCTGGAAAAAATGTTACCCTCATGTAAAATCTTAAATTCTAATTTGAACTACGTCACCTAACGTTTTGCAAAATCGGCAGTAAAATGATTGGTCTTCCAAGTATCCTGTTGGCATTCATATGATTCTACAATGTCAGTAATCACATAAGATGTCTGCAGTTCCGCTGCTCAGTGTCTGAAACTGAGGCCACCACGACTTTTGGCCCCTGCAGCGCTGTCTCAAATTTTCACAAAAGGTCTACTCGTGGCATTGATAACCGGAGGAGAGGGTGCTTGGAACTATGAGGACAGCTAATTTTAAAGAAAACGAGATAAAAACCACGCACTTCCACTGCTGAGATAAAGGGTTTACATTCTATAGAGAGACCCATCAGAATAGGAATATAATTTTCAAAAACTCATAACAACAAAATTATTATAACTACATATGTAAGCTTTAGCAGACACACCATTAAACGATATAAACACAAACAAGCTTTTAAAACAACAACCATATTCATAATTTATCTGAAACAATAGAAGATAAGTGAAAAAGCGAATGAACCAACAAATACAGCAATATAAAAAAGTTAAAGTAAATAATAAACAAGTAAGGAAGGCTAAGTTCGGGTGTAACCGAACACTACATATCAGCTGAGAGCTTTGGAGACAAAATAAGGGAAAATCACCATTTAGCAAAATTAACCTAGGGTAACCCTGGAATGTGTTGTATGACATGGGTTTCAATGAAGGTATTAAAGAGTATTTTAAAAGGGAGTGGGCCATAGTTTTATAGGTGGACGCCATTTCGAGATATCGCCATAAAGGTGGACCACAGGTGACTCTACAATGTGTTTGTACGATATTATGTTTGTATCAATTAAAGGTATTAATGTGAGTTTAAAAGGGAGTGGCCCTTAGTTGTATATGTGACGGCGTTTTCGAAATATCGACCAAAATGTGGACAGAGAGACCTAGAACATCATCTGTCGGGTACCGCTAATTTATTTATATATGTCATACCACGAACAGTATTCCTGCCAAGATTCCAAAGGCTTTTGATTTCGCCCTGCAGAACTTTTTCATTTTCTTCTACTTAATAGGTAGGTGTCACACCCATTTTACAAAGTTTTTCTAAAGTTATATTTTGCGTCAATAAACCAATCCAATTACCATGTTTCATCCCTTTTTCGTATTTGGTATAGAATTATGGCATTTTTTTCATTTTTCGTAATTTTCGATATCGAAAAAAGTGGGCGTGGTCACAGTCGGATTTCGGCCATTTTTTATACCAAGATAAAGTGAGTTCAGATAAGTACGTGAACTAAGTTTAGTAAAGATATATCGATTTTGCTCAAGTTATCGTGTTAACAGCCGAGCGGAAGGACAGAAGGTCGACTGTGTATAAAAACTGGGCATGGCTTCAACCGATTTCGCCCATTTTCACAGAAAAAGTTATCGTCATAGAATCTATGTCCCTACCAAATTTCACAAGGATTGGTAAATTTTTGTTCGGCTTATGGCATTAAAAGTATCCTAGACGAATTAAATGAAAAAGTGCGTAGCCACGCCCATTTTGAAATTTTTTTTATTTTTGTATTCTGTCACCCATATCATTACTGGAGTTGAATGTTGACATAATTTACTTATATACTGTACAGATATTAAATTTTTTGTTAAAATTTGACTTTAAAAAAAAATTTTTTTTAAAGTGGGCGTGTTCGTAATGCGATTTTCGCTAATTTTTACTTAGCACACATATAGTAATAGGAGTAACGTTCCTGCCAAATTTCATCATGATATCTTCAACGACTGCCAAATTACAGCTTGCAAAACTTTGAAATTACCTTCTTTTAAAAGTGGGCGGTGCCACGCCCATTGTCCAAAATTTTACTAGTTTTCTATTCTGCGTCAGAAGTTCAACCCACCTACCAAGTTTCATCGCTTTAGGCGTCTTTGGTAATGAATTATCGCATTTTTTCGGTTTTTCGAAATTTTCGACATCGAAAAAGTGGGCGTGGTTATGGTCCGATTTCGTTCATTTTAAATAGGGATCTCAGATGAGTGCCCAGGAACCTACATACCAAGTTTTATCAAGATACCTCAAAATTTTCTCAAGTTATCGTGTTTACGGACGGCCGGAGCACGGACGGACATGGCTAAATGAATTTCTTTTTTCGCCCAGATCATTTTGATATATAGAAGTCTATATCTATCTCGATTAGTTTATGCCGTTACGGATTACCGTTATGCGAACAAAGTTAATATACTCTGTGAGCTCTGCTCAGCTGAGTATAAAAATATCCCCCCTACCCAACTAACTATAGTCAAAACACTCAAGCCTCAACGCGCAACTCTAAAATATTTTAATAACAATGGTAGACATTAAAATATGGCCGTGAAAAGCTGTAAACCCCTAGGAGCCATAAGCAAATACAAATTGGCTTCTACGGAAAATTCTTTCGCGGCAGTAAAATTCTAAAATGACGGTATTGCGCTATTGTTCTAATAATAAAAGTCAGCTGAATAGTCAACGGGCACGGCTCTTGCAATTTTGTCTTGTACTTTATGTTAATTCGACAACAAAAAATTTTCCGTCCCTCACATTTAGCTGTAATTTGTTATGATATGTAGGATGTGTGTATGTATGTACGAATGTCAGCAAGCGAATTGACGCTTATATGAAATTTATTGAAATGCGAGTAGAAGTAGAATATCTACGATACTTAAATAAAGGGGGAAATATTTACACTGAGAGACGAGGAAATTAGTGGCTACTGCAGCGAGATAATTTTACTCGCTTACGTTTATATCAAAGATCGTTGTCCTTATGTTTGCATTAGAATGGATCGTATTTTTATATTGACTAATTATTTGCAACAAGACACTGGACGTTCTGCAGTAAACACATAACTCAATCTCAAATAATATTATAGGATTTTTTTAACCCGTTTTTATTAGCTTCACTTGTATCTTTATTTGTGAGTATGTATGCAACTCTTCTTTGGGCTAAGAGCTACTGTTAAAAACGGTTGGAAGAAGATTTCGATTCCGAAAAATTACTCACCTCTAAAAAGTACTCGGATCCGAAAACTAACGTTCTGAAAAAGCAATCGGTTTTAAAAGAATTGCTCATAAAAAAGGGCCGGATCCGAAAAGGTACCCGGTTCTGTAAAAGTACCCGATTCTAAAAAGTAACCGGATTAGGAAAAATATACGGTGTAATACCGTGTAGCAGTTATAAAAAGTTTCCGGAATTAAGAAAGTAAAAAGTTCCCGGTTGTAAAAAGTACCCGAATCCGAAAAAAACCTCGGTCCTGAAAAAATACCCCGTTATAAAATAGTAGCTGGATCCGAGAGAAAAACTCGGTCTGAGAGAGCAGCAAAAGTAGTCGTTCGGAAAATTACCCGGTTTGCAAAAAGCACTCGTTTCGCGATCCTGCATAGTACTCACTTGAAAACGTATCCGTAATACAAAAAGCTTACGCCGTCTGAAAAATTACCTGGTCACTTAAAAACTCTCTCATACACTTCAATTAGTATCCCAACTTTTGAAGGTAATAAAGAATTGTACATTACGAAAAATGGCACAAAGCATGACCCTTTTTTACAGTGGGTTCAATTTTCTGAAGTGTATCAGATATTTTCGAGTGGAAGTTTTTTTGATTAAACATTTTTTTGTGACATGATAAATCGAAATTCCGTTAGATCTTGAATGCTGTCAGATAATTTTCGTCACCAAAAAAATTTGCCTTAGTGAGTAACGAATTCAAATTCGTGTAAAAGATGTCTGAAAATCGACAGCGAAATTCATCTGCTTAAAAACGTTCTTAACAATTTTACTGATTTCACGGCGACAAAGGTACTGGGTTTGAGTTCGTGAAATCAAACATAAAATACTCAGGAAAATTTAATAAGCGGGTCGGTCCCCGGCAGTGATTTGCAAACAAAACATTAAAAAAGTTGCACAACATGAATTGCAAAGGAGCATAAACTAAATATCCTCCAAGATATATGGCGCTTGTATATTTTTATTCTTCCGCTTCGCATTCGTTAACTTCTTTTTCAATTCCCACCTGAACTTAGCCACTTAAATCTAAATAAATACAAGGGCGATAATCAAGAGAGATTTTAGTCCGCGTTGTCTTCTTTTTTCCGTCGTGCTACTTTAATTTTTCCAACAAATTGGGACCTACATGTTTTATGCCCATTGGCATGGCATCTGCAAGACAGATGAACTTTGACTTAGAAGCTTATCTTAGGCTGAAGTACATCGAAGTGATTGCCAAATCACTTCCGAGGGGCGACCCCGCTTAAAAACACTTTTTTTAAACTTTCGATTTTATTTTGACGGGAGTTGAACCACGATCTTCGGTGCGGTAGGAGGAGCACGCTACCATCATGACCTACTAATTCGCCGCGTCTGCATGTTTCCATCTTATTTTCTCCCACATTATTTCTTCTCTTTTTAACATAAATTCCTTATTTTTTTATTTTTCTCTTCCTTTTATTTATGTTTTTTCCTTTTCGTTTTTTATTTCCTGTTTCTTTTTCAATTTTTTTTATCTAATTTTCTGCTATTACTTTTTTCCTCCTTATATTTTTCTTTTTTTTTCTTTTAATTTTTTCTTTTATTTTTATTTGATTTTAGTTAAATTTATATTCAACTTAATTTAAATTTTTTATTCTTTTTCTTATCATCTTAATTATTCTTTTATTTTAGTTGCGGGTTTCTTTGTTTTCATTTTTAGTTTCCTCTTTATTTTTTCTTTTACCTATTCTTTTTCCAATTAATTTCTTTTATTTTGTTTAATATTTTCTTTTTTCATTTATTTCACTTTTCTTTTGTTTTCTGTTTCCTTCGCTTTTCTTTTTCTGCTTCTTGTCGTGTTTGGTTTTCAATTTCTACTATTTTTATTTTTCTTTATCTTTTTCTTTTAACCTTTTTTTTGCCTTCCTTTTAATTATCCCTTTGTTCATTTTAATTTTTTATGTCTATATATGTATATTTTTCCATTTTTCTTTTCTATTTCTTTTTTTTCATTGTTATTTATGTTTTTCGTTTGTATTCCTTCAAATTTTTCTTTTATGTTTTTATTTTTTAATTTTTTCTTTATATTTTTTGTATTTTTGTCTTTAGTTATTATCTCTTATAATTTTAATTTTTTTGTTTTCTTTATCTCTTTTTAATTTTTTTCAGTTTTCTTTTTTATTTTTCCCCTTTTTATGTTTGCTTTTTGTTTTTTCGTTTACTCTTATTGTTCTATTTATTCTAAATTTTTTTAGTTTCCTTTTTTAATTATTCTCTTCTCTTTTCCCTTTTAGCGTTTCTTCTGTGCTTTTATATTGTTTCCTTCGTTGGTGTCTTCTGATCTCACGTATTACTATTTCGTCTCTTCCGCATTTCCCTCTCCGTTTCCTCCTCTCTTGCGTCTCATTCTGCCTTTCCCTCTTCCTCTTCATCCAAATTTAAGAGACTTCATCAAAAAATCGACTACGACTATTACGCCTAATCGTAGTACACTGATGTTTTAGTGTCCAAAATGTGGCTATAAGCATTAAATGTATTTCCTGCAGATGCAGGAAAGTCAGTAGCATGAAAGTTCACACTCACCATGCTTTGTGCACTCACAAAGAAATTTGTGTGTTCTTTCAAAAAGTCATTGTCACGTTGATCCTGTGATTGCACCAGTTATTTCTTATGCAATGAGCGCGTTATGGCCTGACTCCGAATGGAAACATGAACACGTGTTTAGACTTCACAAAATCATTACTGATGAAGTGAGCGCATTTGTTTGTAGCAATAAGATATAGATAGAGAAGAGACAGTATGAGCAGCATTGACTACGAGAAGAAATACAATGCTGAAATGCCTATAGACTGTAATGATAGCGAACATTTTGATATGCGAAGCTTACATTCTATTATAATCTATATATTTTATTTTTGAGGTGTACTAGAAAGTTAGTTTACCAGTTAGATGCAGTTCTTTCATTTATATATAGTTTCATACAGCGCCACATTGAACTGCCGACGTACTAATTTGCCGTATGTATATTCCATGTGGAGTGAATCGATATCGAAAGTGTAAAAAATGTGAAAAATGAGATAATTCAAAAACGAAACCGTAAGCTAATGAAATTTGGTAGGTGGATTTGTTTTATGACGCGAAACATAAACTCCAAAACATTTTAAAATATGGCGTGGCGCCACCCACATTAGAAGAAGAAAATTTTGGAAGTTTACCAAGCCGTAAATAAAAATCCTCCAAAGATATTACATTAAAATTTGGCAGAGACACTATCCTTGCCAAATTATATAGGATCAGTTAAGACAAGCCCACTTTTCCAAAGGTCTAACCTAAACAAAGTTTGCAATAATCTATGGTATTTAACTACATTGACTGATATTCAACCCAGTAGTGGTATGGTTGAGCTAAGAACAAAATTAAACAAATTTGAAAATGGTAGTGATCCGCCCCTTTTAAACGGTTTTATTTGACAATGCAATTATAAGAAAAAAAAACGCCGATAGATGGCGCATGGGTCGAAATATTTAAACAAATTGTATTTGTGGTCCGAGGGTGTTGATCAGACAATTAAAAAAATCGTGGGCGCGTAAGATTCTATGATTGTCTATGTAAGACCAACTGAACCCTAATCAGGTATGCTACGCCTCACATTTTAGCAATTCACGCGCCAACGCTTTTATTAATTGTTGATCAAGCCTAGATTGATGAGGAGTGTGATGAATAGTATCTAGGACCTACCTAATTATTTTATACTTTTTAGTATTATTATTGCTTCATGTAAAATTTTATCAATAAAACGTAACTTAAAAATTTTTTTTAAATTATTTTATTGTTACTCTTTCCAAATATACATTAATGCCATAAGTCAAACAAAAATCTCCAATCCGAACGAAATTTGGCATACACAATTTCTTCATAGCTAAAACTGTTTGCTCTGAAAACAAGCGAAATCCCTGAAACCCGCTCCTATTTTTTTACAATGGAATTTGTATTTTTATATTTTTTTTATGTGCATCTTTATTTTAAAATAAACAGTTTTTGTAGGGAAATCCTCATATCCGAAGGAAAATTACGTTTTTACCCTCTGAAGTTCATTTGTGGTAGCCTTTGTATCCTTTTTGCTTCTTTTGAACGAAAATGAGTTCAGATTAGAATCATATACTATGTGTTATTGCGCAGCCTTATAACACTATAACCACACAGAGGGAACAACAACAGCATTTCAAGTGCACGGATGGGTATATAATGTTCGGTCTCACCCGTACTTAGACTTTCGTATTTGTTTTACGTACATGTTTGTTTGTTTAAGTTTGTGCTATAACCATATTCTGCGGAAAACTACACCTGGCCCTAAACGTAGCTTATTTCTCTAGGCAGCAGGTTCGTTGCTAATTCTTTCGTAGTTATGTGGAATAAATTCTATTCTTTACCTGACCTGGCTTAGTTGCCTTAGATATTAATTAACCAACAAAGTGGCTTATTAGTTAACATTTGTTATCTAATTAGCTTAAAGTTCATTATCAGCTGCAAAAAAATTTAAGAAGATTTCCTGCTATTCTGGACATTTCTTGACAGCAGCAATTTATTCGGAAAATTCAGAGAGGTAAGTGTTTACTATATTACAATTGAAATTTGAACGCTATGGTAACATATTGCTATTGTGTTTCGAAAAACTCAGAGCACTTAAATAAAAAGCTCAAAACTTTGTAAATTTTCTCGAATTTTCAAATATATAACGTAGTTCCACTCTTCTTATCTCCGCCTTTGCCCCATTTGACATAGCCTGCGTTTTGCATTCCCTTAGAAACAGCGCTACAATATCCTTAACATTTGCTCTGATTATGACACTCCGTGAATTTTGATGGGTAACGATTAAAAGACATTACGCGCTCATTACGCAGGGCGTCGAAAGACATTGCATATCATGTACGCACTGTATTGTCACACATAGGACACCGTTTTTCACAAAGCTATTTGCTTTTCACCCGATTTATTAAGAGTAACCTAAATAAATCGAGCGTTAAAGGAAGCTGGCATATTTTGACCATTAAAAAGTCAATAGGCAAGCTCACATGGTTCGAAAGAAAAAGCGCAAATGAAGACCATGTAGAGATTTCAGAAACGTTAATGCTTTTATTGATCGATGATATCTCCCATATTACACGATTTTACTAACCTTCCTTATGGATGTACAATTTTTTCAACAATTTAGGCCGCATATATATACACAGCTCACGGTTGAACCAAAAGACATACATAAGACAGCGATAACACCCCGTCGTCAATTTTAAAGCCACCTCAATGCACGACATTTTGAAAGAATTACAGATGGGTGATTACCTTTGACCCTGTATGTATTATGTATATTTTGAGTGATTTATAAGAACCAGTTTGGTGAATAAATAAATAATAAAGTAAGGCGCAATAACCTCCGAAGAGATTTAAGGCCGAGCTCTTTCCAATTGCGTCGTGCTCCTTTTAATTTTTCCTACAAATTGGCGGGACGGGACCTACTTTTTATGCCGACTTCGAACGGCATCTGCAAGGCAGAAGAGTTTCAAGAGAGCTTTTCATGGCAGAAATACACTCGGAGTACTGCGGGGGCGACCCGGCTTAGAAAAATGTCTGCTAATGAAAAACCTTATTTCTAATACTTTGATGTTGCTTTGCCGGGTTTGGAACCCAGGCATTCGTGTGGTAGCGAGCACGCTACATCACACCACGGTGGCGCCGTTGTGAATATCAAGGTGTATTTTCGAGAACCATGCATCGGCATAAATGTTAAACCGGATTTGCGCGTTATGTTCTGACATCATTTATACAGATAGCAGTAGTGGATATTCCCGAAAAATAGTTATACACTTACATAGAAACATCTGGTACCTCGAACTCTATGAGTACTTGGAAACAAATAAAATATACATTCTTATAGTTCAAAGTCTCTAAAACTAATTACGGCCGATCGTTTTTTAAAATATCTCTCTCTCAAAAAACAAAAGCCCAAAAAACGTTACCGCGTAAATAGTACCAGAATATTATGCTAACCGAAAATCGTTACCAGTTCTGTTATTCCGCGATCTGCCAAAGTGGTAACGCTGTCATCATCGAGAACTCACCAATGTCGTGGTGAAATTAAAAGGTGGTTTTCTTCGCTTTATCCATGTGGAACGATACAAGTGGCAGCATGCGACAGCTGAATATAAACTTTTTATTTGATTTGATACATCAACTTCGGCGCAGTTCGATTTTGACATTCGTCCATCGAATTAACAAAAACAAAGCACATGGAATTTTTATTTATGTTGTGAGGTGTGTCACCGTGCTGCCACCTTGTATCGGTCCGCCATGCTCTACCAGAAAATGTGTCACTCGTAGATACAAATAAACGAGGGACGATGTGTATATATGGACATACATGCATAAGATTTGTACATATAACTATTCGCAAATTTATCTGTGAAGTACATAATGTAAACAAATATATAATATATAGCAAGAGCATACTTTTTTACTATATCTTGACTATTGCGCTTACATTATTATTTGCAGTTTTGCCTTTTTCTAAAACAACAGCTGTTGTTTGGTTAGTTCGATGTAGCCACCTACTTTGGGTACTTATCGGTACTTTCGCGTATAGAATACCAAAAGGGTGTCAAAGTTTCACATGATTTCGTTACGTGGTGAGAAGTGTTGTACCACACTAGAATCGGGCGTTAGTAGCAACTTACTCCGCTGTAATTGCAGCCATTCATAATTGCCTGTATGAACCTATTAAATGCAAATTAATTACAAGCCGGTTCTTGGAGCCACTCTATGCAAGGACATCTGATGATACTGCATGATGACAACGTACGTAGTATGTATGTATGTCTGTAGATGTGTGTATGTCACTCCATTTCTTATTAACATTGACGCCCTTTAATTGGCGCAGTTTTTCATTGTCTCTATAAACTGTTTTGTGAGTAGTATAATTAATTAAGGCATCTCAGGAGAGCAAGAAATTTACAAAAAATACACAACAACAAAGATGTAATGACAGAAAAAGTAATATGCAAAATATAGTGTTTGAAGACAAGAACTGTCTAAAACGGATTGCGCAAGCGTAACGAATTAATAAATTGTCGCAGATTAACACAATCTCCGTTGAAAATTATTTAAGTACTCGCTGGCGAATATTTTTTTATTGCATGTCTGAATAAGCACATTGATAAGAATTAAAATTTATGAATAATTACATATATGTGCATGTTTTTAAACTACAGCAGTGAGCACGAAATTAGCAGTGGCAAACTTGTGTCAAATTTCTAGTTTCTATTGCGATATATTTCATATTTCTTTATTAATATTATTATATTCTCTGAGTTTCTTAAGTATTTCTATGAGTTCTGCAACCCATATTATTTTAATCTAGCAAAGTACAAGTTATGGGTCTCCCAAAATCGTATGATTTTTGGCAATTTTTGTTTCCGAATCGTGTTTTAGGTAGACATCCAAATAGTAATTATTGATTTTTCGAGTTCAAAAAAATCACAAAAATTTCAATAAATATGGATTTTCAAAATAAAGTGACCAATAAATTGTTTTAAAGTCACCCAAAATATTTGAACATTTTTTATTTTTTTGAGTTTTCTAAAATAATTATTGGGACTTAACTTATAAAAGTCTTCATATTGTGGCGAAAAATCATAGGGTTAGTAAATAATAACGCAACAATAAACACAGAAGAAGCTCGATATAATGGCACAGTAAAGCAGCAACTAGTAGAGGCGACGAAGAGATATCTCACACAACACACATGTAGTCATTAGCCGAAATAGTTACTCACACACACACGCATATCGCTATACACTACAAATATACACGTATATGCATGGTAACCAGGCATGAGCTGCAAGAGATTTAGAAGGTGAAACGTCCAGGACCTTTGGAGAAATATGCCAAAAGGCAACAGAGGGTATTAAAGCAGCGCAATCTGAGTAATAACTAATCAGTTGATTAAAACACGCTATCAGTACGAAGTGAAAATAATGGAAGTATAGGTTGTACTACTGCCAAAGTAGTATAATCAGGACCATTTTGCAATATAGAATACTGGAGTGATTGATTCAACAGTTAGCGATTCGAACGTTAACAGAAGGTTTCAAATAAGCGGAATTCCATAAATTCGTTACAATAGTAATGCAATTACGAACAAGGCTTTATTTGCACTCCAAAAATTTTTGTTTTTCAATGATGTTACTTATAAAAGTCTTGAAAATAAATAGATTTTGATTAGAATAGACTGTGGACTATGCTGTAACAGTGATTCGGAAATCTATGGCTAGACTACGATTTGCTTCGTCTGAATCTTGAAGAGATGAGGTAGTACTGTGATTAGGTGCAACAAGTAATAGTGAGATATGTTGCGTTATCCAGGTCGATTCGAGCGTCCGTTGGAATATCTATTGTTGTGGGAGGGTGTCTAGAAACGCTATTATGATCTTTTGCCGAATATAGATCCGGTACGTTACGGTAGAAGCGCATAAGGACTAGTGCAACCACCACAGAGAACGCTTTAGTATGAACACATGGAAACCTTCTAGGCCAAGCGCAGCTTCAACCCCAAATCCATGAGGGACTTGGGCATCGCTAGATCCGGCTGCTACATGATTCGCCACGGATAGGTGGTTGACAATTGGGTGCGTGCACAACCCCTTGAACACAATTTGGTATTTTAGTCGCTTCTTACGACAGGCAAAGGAATGTCTGTCGCATTCGTCTTTGTCTATATACATTTGAATACAGTAGCCAGTACCACTTTTTTTGGTAGCGTCTTCTGATTTCCCCGGTATCCTGAATCGATTTTCATCCCCCACCGATATAAGTCAACCAAAAAAATTCGGTAGCCTCGACCGAAAGAAATTAAAGTTAAAACGCTCATTCATCAGTGCTCGCCACATCCATGTATTTTTTCAATAACTTTCATTTGAATAAAGCTGCTGTAATGAAATAAGACATACTGCCTATTTTGACCGCGATTAAGGTTTGTCATAAAAATAACTATAATCGGTATATAACCACGCCCACTTTTTTATATCGATTATATCCTATAAATTGGTTTATGCGATATTCCGATTTCTAATTGAGCCATTATCTTCAATCTTGGCATGTAGGTTGGCTACATGCAGCAAGCTCAATAAACTTAAAATTTTGAAAAATGGGCGTGGCAGCACCTACTTATTAAAACAGATTTTCATGTGCTTCTGCTGGGATATCTTTAGCACGGCTAAAGGTAAAATTGCGAAATTTGGTGGGTAGATTGCTTATTTAAGGTTGATCTGCTCCCGCTCTTGCAAAATTCGAGCATAAACACGCCCACTTTCTATGTATAAAAGTTCGAAATTTTCTTAAAAATTTCCTCGAATTTATAGTTTTAGTTACCAAAGTCATAGAAATGCTTGCTGAAACTATCGGGAAAAAAGGGTTTGATGAAAATTGCCACTGCTATTTTCGTGTTCGCTACTGTATGTATTTATATACATCTGTACATACTCATAGGCGCAAAAAACGAAATCGAATATTTGAATACTCAATTTATTATTTCACTCCTTTATTGCATTGCGAATATATGCAATGGCCTTGCCGAAAGATTATCTTGAACTGCACAAAAGGAGCTGAGAAAATGCGCAGGTAAAATGTAAATTCATTCACAAAAATCGTCTGGATCTGTTAGTAAAAACGTTTTTGAACATTAGTAAATGTTTACGAGGTTATAAAAGATCAAATAAAATCAAAAACTGCCGCTAACAAAAAATTGTGTGTATTTATGAAAAAGTTCAGGAATATCTTTATAATTGCAATAGTATATATGTACAGTACCCACAGTCAATATCGGACAGATGTTCAGCCCGAGTTTCTCTTAAAAGTTTTGGAGTAGGTGAAATGATCTTTTTAATTTTTAACAACATCTGCTCAAATAGTTTTTTATGAGAAGCTTTCTCGACATAAGTACACTGGAAAGCCTAGCCAAACTACTGTTGAGGAGCTATTTCGTTTAGAAAAGCTTTTTCTCAAATATTGAGCTTAGGAACTTCGGTTTGGTAGGTAAGCACGATACCTCCATACCTCCATACCGCCATCTCCATCTCCCCCTCATCAACTAAATTTTCTGCATCAACTCTTTCGTCCTCGCCCTCACTTTTCTCCCTTTCCTGTTCAAACGCCGTTACTACCCCTCTCCAGATCTGTGTCCTAACCGTATCTTTTTCATATCAATGTCCCTATTTATATTACTTTTGCTTTGTACTATTTCTCTTCATCATACTCTCGATTTCTATATCTTCCCTCCTTCTGCATCTTCTTTTTCACTATCTTCTATCACTTCATACTCCTTTCACACTTCTATTCGTCTTATTCGCTTACTTTCTTCAGCTTTTACTACCCGCCTGTGTGTCCGTATCCATTTATTCTTCATATATTTTATTCCAGTCACTCCCCCTCTCCCCTGTTGCTCCCTTATGCGTCTCTGCACCTCCACCACCCTATTCCTTTTTCTCTTCTTTCGCAACACTTTCACTATCCTATTTATTTTTGACAATTGCGACTCCCTTACAGTTGCCACTGTTGCTAATCAATAGGACTGGTTTTACGTCTTCCGCAATAAAGAAAGCCAAATCAGAGTTGTGCTATAGTGTAACTATTTTTTCCCTTGTCGAACATCTTTAGCAGAACAGGAGGCAGCGAAGAAGCTTTCCGTAATTCTAATTAGTCTTAATGAAGTTGACGGACGGGCGTAGTTTTCAGGGGCCTACTGAAGGCACTACATATCCGATTTGGCCTTGAGTTTAGGTAGGTGAAAAATAGGCTGAATAAGTCGAGCTTCCTTGAAACTTCTCCTCTCAGCTCGTGTTAATTGAACTGAAAAACTGTTTTTTTTGCTGCCAGAGAGCTAAGACATTTCTGGTACTGATGGAACTGGAGTAGCAAAGTTAGGAAGTTATGTGCGAGATTTCATTCGCATTGCTCCTGACCGTGAACGACGTGCTATGTGGATTGTACTTGCATACATCGGTCATAGAAGATGGAGCCAACGTTAAACTTTAGCGGCTCCTTTAGTAAGAGGTGGCGTTTCGAGCAGCATTTCTTCAAAATTTAGAAAATGGAAATGAAGCTGCGAGAATTCTTAGGGGTATTTCTCTGGTTTAGTTAGAATTGAATTGAAGGACCTCAATATTTCGGATAGCATGTGGGGGCTTTTAATGTATTTAGGTACTTCTTCGGGTCTTTAATTCATATCAAGAAGGGATTAAGAGTAACGCCACCTAGATGAGGAAGTATCTGCCTTACCAGAGCGATGCATTCGCAGAGTTTGACCCGGCGTTTCATCCCCCAGCTCAGTAAATTAGCGGCCGTCGCGGTGTGCTGGTAGCGTGCCCCGCCTACCACACCGAAACAAGTTTTTTTAATTAGAACAAAATTTTTCTAATCGATGTAAAGCGCTTAGTGAAAACTCATCTGCCTTGCAGATGCCGTTCGGAGGTGGTATATAATATGTAGGTCCCGTCCCGCAAATTTGTAGGAAAAATTATAAGGAGCACGGCGCAAATTGGAACAGAAGCTCGGCCTAAAATCACTTCGGAGGTCATCACGCCTTACATTTATTTATTTTATAAGCAATTTGGCTTGTCTTTGCCCAGCTTTCTGAATTACTTTGTTCCAATTTACATACGGTTCTCCTAGTTTCCTAGTGTGCGTGCCTTTGTGTGTTCTACAGCAGGGCTCGGACCATAGATATGTGCTATGAGCGACCTCATGACTACGTAGTCTGCCTGTTTGACTCCTTCACAGTCACGTGATGCCCGGAACCGATCGCACAATAACTTTGCTATTGGCTCCCTAGATCATTTAGAACTCAATGCATACATCACTAGCTTAGAAGAAAGTGTGTAAGATGCAAAATGCGTCGACAAGGCTGTCTGGCGTTTGACACAATGCAGAGATACTCTTCGAAGATAGACTATTCGTAGATATACTCTACCTGCAAACTACTATGCATAGATTTCTGCCTCAAAAATAGTGGGTCGCATCCCGTGTCGATTTCTTGAAGTTCGGCTCTCGACTCAATGTCCGTAATTAAAATTTGATCCACATCTATGAACAGACCTCTGGTCTAGTAGTCGAGTATAATACAGTGAGATTCTAAGCGTCTAAGGCCATCGCATCAGTGAAAAATGTTGGTCACTTTTTGACTGTCGGACCAGTATGCGAGCGTGTCTCATTATAACCGCTAAAATCTATATCACTGCAATACTGCATAGCCACAATCATGCATGCATACATATGTATGTACACATGTAGCGATAGGCAAATACCTCAACAGAGCTGAACCTGACGTGCGAAGCATATAAAAATCTGTTTCACATTCAAATCTACGCCGACCTCACAGCACTGAACACTGGCGATCGAAATAAATATACCAATAAATATCAATCAACGATTGAAAAGGAGATCAAAAACAATAAGAAGAAAAACAAAAAGGTATAACAAAAAACAATATTTGCTCAAAGAAGGCAGTAATCAGAAAAGGTACAAAAAATACTCGATTTGTATGTACAAAATAGGTATGCAATAGAGTAAAGGAGGCAGCTTCGAGCTGGTGCTGATTTCGGTAACGGCGCAAAGATCGTTGCCTGTGTCTCTATCACAGGTTCGCGTACGACAAAATACATATAAACCATGACATATGTACATACAATTTACTGTCACACTATATACATATGTAGTCACTTGCTGTAATGACTCATCTCTTGTCTGTGAACAGGCATCGAACATGACTAATCGGCGCAGAACACTGGAAGGCAGTTCGGTTCTCTAGTTAGGCGGAGTATTAAACTGGTCTGTTGTGAAATTCACAAGCGAATCGAGATATCTAGTTGTAAAGATAAAAATAAGAACAAAAGCAAAAATAAATGAACAATCCATATGGTAAAGAAGCAAAAAAGGAAAATTTGCGATGTGTTTGATTTTTACGCTTTCAAGCACAATATTTAAGGCGAAAAGCGTACGTTATTCCACAGCATACGAAATGAGGGTTTGTCATTTGATTACCTATGTAGCTTGTAGTGGAGAAAAAATGCACTTGCCAGATATAGTAACAGTTTTAGAAAGACGACGAATTGTAGGTTTAAGTCTCACTTGCTAGGCATGGAAGTATTCTAAAAATCTTGCTACTATTGCCCATAGCTCTTACTCTAAAAATTTACACTACCTACAGGATACCAGGAACCATGGAACAGTGAATATCTTCCTCTTATTAAGATATTTGGATCTCATGCATACAAAACTCGAGCATTTGCCCCAATTAGGGTTGTGACATAAAGCGAGGATATTTTGTTTATGCATGAGATCCATTATATTAGGAACCCCCTTCACGTCCCGTTATTCATTAGCCACCTAAGCAGCAGTTTCTTGAGAAAACACGGTATTTTTTATGATAAAACACTCATAGAGACTCGACAGATGACGAGCGACATGTTAGAGCCCCGCGGGTTGAGGGGGCTTAGAATATGCGCCGCAGTAAGTATGTCTGTCGTCTATCCTCATCAAGGGTTGCCAGCGCATTATATAACTTCTCTCACTAATTGTCCTAACCTGCAGCTACACGTGCGACTCCTGTTTCGTTAATAGCGAAGCGGGCTCTGCCGAACCGCGAACACTTGAGGACTGCTAGGGGATGTGCGGTAGGGCCTAGAGAGTTTCATGAGGTCATACTCGAAATCGTTCCCGAGATGGTCGGGCACTAGTAACTTTGATGGTGGTCTTGTTAGCCGGAACGTACCGGATCTGCTAGCCCGGCAGAAGGACCGATACTACACGATAAGCTGACTCCGGCCAAGCCTCGGGAGTGTACTCATAGCAACAAAGCAAACAGGCGATAGTTCGAATTTGTTATTGTTGTTGTGTTAGCACGTGCTTCGTCCTCATTCCATGGGCACGACACAAATAGTCTATCAAAGTCCTCTAGTACGGGGAGTGCGGAAAAGTGTAGTTTCAACAGTGGCGGACCAAAGTACAGTAATGTGCGTTTCATGAGGCGTAGGCTCCACATCAACAATTGAAAAAGATGTGGTGTCAGTGTGGGGACACATCGCATGCAGGCACATACATTACGTATGTGGGGTTGATTGTGGACTAAATAAAGTCATAGCCCTCCATTTTCTTCGCTTCTACACGACGTCTCGTGACACTGACTTTGATGTGTCTTGTTTCTTTTCACCGTGAGTGGGCGTGTATTGCATCGTCATTGTGTCTTCAGTAGATGTGATTGAAATTATACTCTGCAGCAATTCATGTTACTATAGCTTAGTCAGAGGTAGCATGCGCCAAGAGCCGAGTGAAGAATCCTATGTAGATTGCATGATTAGCTTTCGAAAGCAAATTTGGCTGATTTGCAGCATAAAGACATATGCCTGGCTTGGCAGCCAGAAGTTGTCTTGTTATTAGTATAATGTTTTTTATCAGGATATACCAGGCATCAGTAGTGATATGGATCTTATTTCCTGTTATATAGCAAATAATACGACTCTACAAAAAAATTTGTTCTTTGTCCTAAATTTATTTCATGATTTTCTGTTTTATATAACAAAACGAAAATAGCTTTTTCGTATACAGTCTGCTTCGTATAGTTAGTACATACTCATGACGCTAGAGTGTTTTGTGTAGCAAATCTAGCATAACTTAATGTCCGTCGCGAAAGTGTAAATAGAACCTGATGCTTTATTTTTTATATATGTGGGCATTTATTAAAGTGCGAGAATATACAATATGAACTAACTACATGTCTCAGCCTATGTGAAGCCTACGAGCAGATTTGCGTTATACTTTTTGAATCAATACAGACATGGGCTCCATATATGGAATGCAGCAAATTTTATTAAATAGTAAATAAATACAGTAGACATATTGATTCTCTTTCTATATTTTAGGTTGGTATCGAGATGAAGAAAGATCTATGAATTTTGCAACACCAAGATCTGGCGAGTACATAGAGACCACATTAAAGACGTGCTGACTTTCGCATTGTGAATCCGAGTAGAAAGACGTAGAGGTACAAATGCAAAACCTACCGCATATCCGGATCTTGAGTCCTTCTTCTGCTCCAGTCGCACACGATCTGACACTACAGTATCAGAGCCACCGAAAAATTATCGCAGAGAAGTGGATCATCTCTTAGTTCTTATAAAAGCAATGCCGATAAGGAGTTTTTACCGACACAGAACAACCAAAACATTATTTCATCACTACTGAGATTTTAATGTTTTAATTAGAGATTTAAATTTACCAAAAGTAAAGCAGAGCTGGCTGGCTGGGAGCATGATTCACTCCCGCTATGGCCCAAGCATGATTCAATACCGAATCGATTATAAATCGATAACAAATAGATAACATATTGTTAACTTTCCGGTAACATCGCTGATTTTTTGTTAAACAATCGATACTATTCTATATTAGATACGCATTTTGATAGCAAATCGATAGCTTTTCTACAAAAAACTGATAACTTTTTGATAGCAAATCTATAAATTTTTATAACGTATCGATGATTTTTATAGAAATAATCGATAACTTTCCGTTGCCAATTATCAATAGCTCTTTGATAACAATTCATATTTTTTCACTAGTGAATCGATAATTTTTCGATACCAAATCGTATTTTTATCGTAATATTTGATAGAAAATCGATAGCCTTTTGGATAGCAACCCGATACATTTTTTGATATACTTTTTGGTAGCAATCTTTATCTTTTGATAACAATAATTGATAACTTTTATTGAAATAATCGTTGAAAACTGTTTCGATAATGATCGAGTACCTTTTCCGTAGCCATTAATCATCGCTTTTTGATAACACATTCATAACTCTTAAATAGACGAATCGATAATTTTTTAGATAACAAATCGTAAAATTAATCGATAACTTTTTGATAACAATCGATAGCATTTGATAGAAAATCGATACATTTTTGATAACAAATAGATAGCTTTTCTACAAAAAACTTATAACTTTTGCTAGAGAGAGTTTTTAAATTTTTGATAATATATCAATGATTTTTTTTAATTATTTAATCGATAACTTTTCTGAGTTTCACTGAGAGCTTTTCCTGTAATTGTAAAATCATCGATAACTTTTTGACAATAAATCGATACCCTTTAATTAGTTATTGATAACTTTTCAATAAATATCGATAACTTTTCGATCAATAATCAATAACTGTTTGATAAAAAAAACGGTAACACTTTAAAAAATTCGGTGCTCATTGATGAACTCGTTACTCGTCGCTAACACACCTATTTATAACAAACCGATGACTAGGCCATAATAAGTTGAATACACGATCATAACTAATTTATATTATTATTATAATAACACGCCGGCTCGGTGCGGCTACATTGGTTTTACAATACGCTACAGTGTAGTGACTATACTTACGCTTACATTCTGAATCCCCACATACAGCATACCAATCCCATACACTACGTCTACACTTATACATTCCATATTGCCCCGCATAGCATATCATTTCCAAAGGCTACGCATAATCTTACACTTACCTTATGCTTAGATTAAGTATTCCGCCAAATTGCGAGCAGAGATCTTATGAATAAAAGCAAAAACAAAAAAAAAAAAAAACTCAAAAGTTACATCACACACCATTATAAAGTTTTTCCATAGCGAACAATACAAGTTTTTTGTCTATTACTTTTCCATCACAAAGTAAGTAACAAAAGTTCCACTTCTCAATTCTACGCAACACCACTGGGTTATGGGAATAAGCGCTGTGTATAACTGAGGGCGAACGCATTAAAATTTACGTATCATGTCTATATGTGTCGCTATTTATTTGACGCACTAAAATTCACAAAGAACGAAAAAAAAAACCTACATAGAACCCTTGACAGCACAACGCATTTAAAATGCGAATCCCTCAAATGAAACTGAACTCAATACAAAATATCAATTAAAGAACTCGTTTCGCAGAATGCGCGCACAGTTGCTGTGAAAGTTAACCATATCGCGCCATCGATTTTTCGATAGGATTTGGGATCAGGAAGAAAAAGTTTCACTACGCATACCCAAACAAATAATTTTGGAGCCTGCGAAAAAATGGCGAAGGGTACATTTTTCGAGGAAGTAATATGTCATGCATCGGCGGGAATCGAACCCGGGCCGCCCGCGTGGCAGGCGAGCATTCTACCACTGAACCACCGATGCTCGTTGCTAATACTATCATAATACTCCCTGATCTAACGCGTTTGAAAGGTGAAATATTAATAACAACAATACCAACTTGTTGTGAGCTATGCTCAAATAGTAAAAACCTGATTTTGTATGCCACTTGTACGACCAAAAAAGTGAAGATGGCTGCAGGTGAATGAAATCAACGCGTTTGTATGTACGTATGTACGTATGTAATATAAACACTTGACTATGAAAAGCTGTTTATTTAT